>VUQH01090926.1:0-16258 GCA_015106775.1 Etroplus canarensis
GAGCACAAGAGAGGTGAAGAAGAGAGTTCAGGCAGGGTGGAGTGGGTGGAGACGAGTGTCAGGTGTGCTTTGTGACAGAAGGATAGCAGCAAGAGTGAAAGGGAAGGTTTACAAGATGGTAGTGAGACCTGCTATGATGTATGGTTTGGAGACGATGGCACTGACAAAAAGACAGGAGGTGGAGCTGGAGGTGGCAGAACTGAAGATGTTGAGATTTTCCCTGGGAGTGACCAGGATGGACAGGATTAGGAATGAGTACATCAGAGGGACAGCTCATGTTGAGAAGTTTGAGTAAGAGAGGCAAGGCTGAGATGGTTTGGTCATGTTCAGAGGAGGGATAGTGGACATATTGGACAAAGGATGTTGAAGATGGAGCTGCCAGGCAGCAGGAGAAGAGGAAGACCACAGAGAAGATTGATGGATGTAGTGAAGGAGGACATGCAGAGGGTTGGTGTGAGGGAAGAGGATGCAAGGGATAGGATGAGATGGAGGCAGATGATCCACTGTGGCGACCCCTAACGGGAGCAGCCGAAAGAAGAAGAATAATTAACTAACTAATCAAATTAATAATTAAAAATTAAAAATATAAAAGATAATTGGAAGCATTAATTGAATCATTAAATGTGACATAGATTGATCTTTCTTATTTTATTTGCTTCTGTTTTTATTAATCTTTGCATAACTCATTTGATTTGCATTTATTTTCCATTGTTTAATCATCTATTTCATGTTTAGTTCTGGCTAAAAGTTTTTTTTTTACATTATACTCTTTGAATAGCCTTTAATTTGCATACTTGACCAGAAAAGAAATTCAGAAAAAAACGCAGAAATAATATAAAAATATTTTATCAATAAATTATATTTAGGGATTAAAAATTAAAATAATTTGAAAAAAATACAGAAATAAAATAAGAAAAAAATGAAGAAATTGATGAGCAATAAATAAATGAGTAAACAACAAAGGGAAATTAATAAATGTACCAAAATAGGCAGTTAATAAAAGTAAAATAAATCAAATGAGAAATTAAACAGAGGCATTATATGGAGGAAAATAAATAATTACAAATTTAATGAACCTGACAGTTTTAAAAAAATATATTCTGTGTGTCTGACGGTAGAAAATGTTTAAAAAATTTTAGATAGTTATTTTTTGGCACTTTTTTGCAATAAAGTTAAGTAAGTGGGTGAGTAACTAGGTGACTCACAAAGATAAGGCAATAAGAAAATGTAAACTTATTCCTATGAATTTAGTTTCCTTGGATTTACTCTAAAGTTTGTATTCAGTCTCTCTTGAAAGTGAACACTTCTTATCTTATACACATCTCACGACTTCCTGTTTACCCGTCCATCCAGGTGTCTCTCCTGGCAGTGGACGAGATGCACATGAACATGCCTCACATGACCAAAGATATTTATTGGAATGACTGCGATGCTCGACCGCCGTACACGCTGGCTGCTGCAGACTACTGCATCCCCTCCTTCCTGGGCTCCACCACTGACATGGGGTCAGCATATTCACATACATGTACACGTTACACATGTTTAATCTGAGCAGGTTTACTGGCTCAGCCTACAAAAGAACTATTGCCTGTTGAGTTACAGCTACAATCCTCTTCCCCATCACTATGTAGATAGTTCATGTTTTTACGGTGTAACTCAGTGGGTGTTGTTAATGTTGTTGTATTCTCATGGAAAGACAATGTGTGGAGAAATGTATTTAATTAAGAGAAGTTTTATCAGAATAATGGTAAACTTTTCTTAACCGTCTCTTCTAGACTCTCGGACATCCTGCAGTTTGATGACGTTGACGTTGTTGGCGACAACCATCAACGGCAACAGGACAGCGTTATGGCTCGTCGCCAAGAGTCGGTAAATGAACAATATTTATTACTTTTTATCAGATATTTTTAAATATTTAAAATACTTTTGCCAAACAATTAGCAGGTAAATACAAAGACTACAGGAAACAATGTGTACCTTCAGCTGCTCGTTTGTATTTTCTCCAAGGGGTTGCCACAGTGGATTAATCCACATTGATAATTTGACAGAGGTTTTACACCAGATGCCCTTCCTGACGCAACCCTCCATGGTGAAATAAAATAAGTAAATATCATGGAAATTAAAGTAGAAATTTTTGGTCCAAACAGTGCCACCCTGTGGCCATTAATTGAACATGTAAAGTGGGCTAGTTGTGATTTTCTTATTTTCCGCCATATTTCTTCTATATTCTTTCTAATATTAGATGTTCATAAGAAACATGACCAAAGGGTCATATAACGAGGCCAGTGTAATACAATAATCCCTTAGGATTATTAGACTTCATACTGCTCTAAAAACTCTGCTGCGTACAGTTTTTCAACTCCTGGGTGTCTGTGAGGTCATATAGAGGGAATATCCCTAATGTGTTCATCTCAGACCCAGAAGCCCCACCCACCTTCTTTCCGAACTGTTTATGAGGGGTAGTCAATTAGAAAAAGGTTACTTTATAGGGAGTGACCTTAAAGAGGCAGCCTGTTTCAGACAAAGGATGAACTGAGGAGCTCCACTGAAGCCACTGACGTTTGTTTTGAACTGTATCATGCAAAGCTACTCTAGTAGACTCTTAGAGTAAGAATGTACAGCTGTTAGATGTCTGTTAGAGCCATGGCTATGACACCATGTAGACAATTCTGATTAAGCCCATCAGTGACCGGTAAATCCATCAGTATTTCACAACATGCTGTTGTTGTCGTTCGCTAGAAGAGAGATGATGGTTATTATGAAATATCTAACAGGACATGTTTCTGATACTCTAGATAAAAAAAGAAGTGTCCCTGTAGTGTAGTACTTTACACATTCACCTAACGAGCGAAAAATCCCTGGTTCGATTCCAGGTGGGATCATAAGCCCCTCTCGCCGTGGAGGGTTGTGTCAGGAAGGGCATCCAATGTAAAACCTCTGCCAAATTATCAATGCAGATTAATATGCTGTGGGGAGAATACAAGGGAGCAGCTGAAAATACATTATTACAGTTCAAAGGAAGGGTTGTAGCCTTAAAATTGAAGTGATTGATGGCAAGAGTGAACATGATGAGTAATTCATAAGGACTTGTCATCAGGGTTAGTAATTATTCTCACTGCCAGAAGGGGGAGACAAAAGTTATAAAAAATATTTAAGTTCCCATTTAGGTTTTGAAAACACCTGTGATCAAAAGAACTCAGGGCATGATTATCTACCCAGGACAGGGACTGGGGCCCCACTCTGAAGCCAGGCCTGGGGTGGAGCCAGCAACTCAGACTTATCCACAGGATGTTGGGCCATAGTTAGAGGGTAATCAGCAGTGGAGGTCCTGGTGGTCCGATTCCTGGTTGTCAAAACTAACTGTAGGGACATGGGATGTAGGAAGGTGCCTCATGCATAACTTTGAGAGGTACTGGTTAGATATAGTCCAGCTCACCTTAACGCACAGCTCGGGTGGAACAGAGTCCAACGCCTCTCCATTCTGAAGTGGCCCACGGTGAGCAGGGGTGGGTATATTTATATCTCCCTGGTTTGGTGCCATGTCCACTTGGGATTTTCCGCAGTAGATGAGAAGAGGTCCTGGGTGCCTCCTAGGTGAGGTGTTTCAGGCAGGTTCTACCAGAAGGAAGCCCTGACAAAGATCCAAGACACACAAATGAGATTAGATCTCACAGCTGGCTTGGGAAATCCTTGGCGTTGATGGGTAGATGGATGGATGGATGGATGGATAGATGGATGGATATAGGCCTCAAAATTTTGAGGCCAGTGTGGTAATTCTAGAACAGAGTAGAAACAACTTTATCTTTTTCTCAGACTGAATATATTACTTAGACTTGGTAGTTTGAAATTGGTAGGAATTATTAGAAGTGACCAAAATCTCAAAAGACAAATCTTTGACAAGTGCTCCCAAATCTCCTCAAGGTATTTTGCATTTACAACCAAAATGAGATGACATAAAGTCAGATGATTCATCTCTACACACAAACTGATTTTTTTGCATTGAAAATTTTCAGATTTTTAGTGTTTACTGTAGTAATATTTTCAATGGTCGTAGGTTCTGGGTCGAGTTCGCCGTCTGCTTAGCGTTCAGGAACCTCCTGACCTTCGACCTCCTCGACCCATGTTCAAACGACACAGCAGTGATGCAACTGGCAGTTTCTTCCCAGACTTCAGGTATCAGGATACTTTATTGGTGTATTTAACTCATCTAGGGTTCCAGGTAGGGTGTGGGTTTGGCTAACATCTACCCCTTTGTATAGAATTATCACCTATTTGAAACACTAAAAGGAAAAATCCTTTATCTGAGACTTAATTTGAAAGGTAACATCTTCTAGTTTCTTATAATTTCTCTATTTATGATGTGGCTAAAATATAATCCATTCCCAAGCCTACTCCAGTAAATTGGTAGATATTAAGAGGTCAGTAGTATGAGTAGCTGCACCGCTAGTATTCGACCAATAATAGAAAAGGGTTGCTAATAATAATTTATACATGGATCAGGCATAACATTATGACCATCTGCTCAATACCGTGTTGGTCCCCCTGTTGCTGCCCCATGTGCATCAGTTAGCCTTGGCTGTCCATGACCCTGTTGCCGGTTCACCACTGTTCCTTCCTTGGACCACTTTTGATAGATACTGACCACTGCAGACTGGGAACACCCTACAAGAGCTGCAGTTTTGGAGATGCTCTGACCCAGTCGTCTAGCCTTCAAAATTTGGCCTTTCTCAAACTCACTTAAATCCTTACGCTTTCCCTTTTTTCCTGCTTCTAACACATCAACTTTGAGGACAAACTGTTCACTTGTTGCTTAATATATCCCACCCACAAATAGATACCGTGATGAAGAGATATTCAGTGTTATTCGCTTCCCCTGTCAGTGATCATAATGTTATGCGTGATCGGTGTATGTTCAAGAACAACAGTAAAATCAACAGACCTAGCTCTCTACAAATTTCAATGATCTGAATGTCCTTTATGTTTTCTGTTTGTCATTTTCAAACCAATCCAGGGTCAATGTAGGTCCAGAGGTCATGGCACCACCCTCCTCGTTGGTCATATCCCAGCCTTCCATGGACACATTGTCCACCTTAAGGGAGGTGAATAGCAACCCACCCTCACCTGAAAGCTCCATTTCTGTTTTCCCCCAGCTCGTCATCAGCCCACCGTTATGTGGTGATGTTTGCAACAATGTGGATTCTTGTGCGAAACCTCAAAATGGCCTGGATCATTCGCCTACTGATGAAACATCAGGCTTGGAAACCCCAAGGTGATCAGCCACTTTCCGGTTCAAAGTATGATGACTTCTAGTCTTCCACTCAATATTTGTCCAACAAAACTTGCCTTGAGATGATAGGTTTAAAAAAAAATGGAAATTTAACACTGAAGTCTTGCAATCCTACATTTTCCCTTCTGGTGTGATCATTTTTTTGTATTTCCAGGACTGGTTCCTCAGTCTGTTATTCCCCCACCCAACTTGGACCCAAAGAATTTCGCTGGACAACCATTAATGGCCAGAATCACCAACCAACCAAGCCACGGTGTCGTCAGTTCTCGCTCCAGTTCTCCAGGCAAACTTCAAAAGCATCGGTGCGCAGCCTGCCGAGTCCGAAGGGACTGGGGAGGAGGCGACGAGGTCTGGCTCGGTTCCAGTCCAGGAGATCGCCTGGTCCAACCCCAGATACTCTGCAGCTCCCTGACCCAAGTTATGACCATGACTTCCAGGGAATGGCAGGGACTGAGGATAATGAGAAGGAAGAACCCGACAACAGTGAAGAGATCAAAAACACTGATTCCCAATCAGAGAGTTCAGAAAAGAAATGAGAACCAGTCACAACTTAACGCTGTCCAGTCAGACCAAACAGAGCAGCAGGAATCCCCATGTTGTCCAAAGGGAATCCTCAAAGTTAGTTTCATTTTATTTTGAACTAAAAATGCTTGGAAAATTGGACATGCATACGCTCTGAAGAGATGTACTGAAGCTAGGAGTTTGAGTTTACCAGTTTTTACCACTTTTGCCAATGGAGACAAACCATGCTGAACCACTGGTTTGAGCTCCATTTTTAGCCCTGTGAGGTCTAAATTTATTTTTGGAGATAAGTACCCTATCCTATGTTTTTTAAAGTGATTTAAGGTTTTTGAGAATTGTTCTCCCAAGACTTGACAGTCAGCTGACAAAACCGATCACTCTACTAAGACACGTCAAAAACTATTTCGAGTTTTCCAAAAAAGAAAAAAGGCACTTATTGGCGCTCCAGAACATCTAGGGATAGGGCTGGGGCTCACCTTAATTCACAGTTACCTTTTATAATTATCTGAAGTAATTTTTCCACAAAAGATCCAGCCTTAATTACTTGAATTACATACCTTGAACTTAGATCAGCTTTGAAAATATAAAAATCAGCTTCAATTTGTACGAAATGGGCAACCCCAAATTTAAAATGACAGGTCTAGAAGAACTTAAAAATGAGATGCATTATATGGACAAAGGCATTGGGCCACCTACACATTTACATATACATAAGCTTTTCTGACATCTCATTCTAAATGCATAGGCATTACTATGGAGTGGTACCTCCCCTTTCCAACTATAACAGCTTCCACTCTTCTGGGGAGGCTTTCTACGAGATTTTGGAGTGTGTCTGTGGGAATTTTTGACCATTTATCCAGAGAGTTTTTGTGAGGTCGGTAGATACTCGCATTCTCCATTCTAGATTATCCTAAAGGCGTTGAATGGGGTTGAGATCAGGGCTCTGTGCAGGTTCTGACCTCCAACCATGTCCAACCATGTCTTTATGGAGTTTGCTTTGTGCACTGGGGCACAGTCATGCTGGAAAAGAAATCCCCTTCCCCAAACTGTTCCCACAAAGTCAGAATCATAGAATTATCTAAATGTTGGAAAGCTCAAGCATTAAGATTCCCTTCACTGGAACGAAAGAGCTCAGGCTAGCTGCAGAAAACAACCCTATAATATTATCCAGTTCAATTTAATTCAATTTTATTTGTATCAACTCATAACAAAAGTCACCTTAAGGTGCCGCCTTACACTGTAAGGTAAAGATCCTCCAGTATTAGAGAGAAAACCCAAACAGTCAGATCATTCCTTCTGAGCAGCACTTGGCGACTATTTTGAAGGAAGAACTCCCTTTTAACAGAAGGAGACCTCCAACAGAACCAGGCTCAGGGATTGGGGGTGAGGGGAGAGAAAAGAGAGAAAGGAGAGCAAAGAAAGAGACACAGACTTTGGGAGAGAGAAGACAACATTTAGTGACATTATAAGAAGCCCCCCAACAGCCTAAACCTATTGCAGCATAACTAAGCCTTAACTATAAGCTTTATGAAAAAGGAAAGTTTGAAGCCTGATCTTAAAAGTAGAGAGGGTGTCTGTCTCCTGAATACAAACTGGGAGCTGGTTCCACAGGCAAGGGGCCTGATAGCTGAAGGCTCTGCCTCCCATTCTACTCTTAAAAACTTTAGGAACCACAAGTAGATCTGCACTCTGAGAGCGAAGTGCTCTAATGGGAAAATATGGTACAATGAGGTCTTTAAGATAGGATGGGGCCTGATTGTATGACAAATTAATTTCCCCTTCTCTTATGATCTTTCTGAATGCCTCTATTCTTCACCAGATCAATGTGTTTGTGCAGTCTGGGCTCTGAGTTTCGTCGTGGCGCTGGTGTGTTGGATATCGTGTTTGAGTCTCCATTCCAGCTCTTCACCTGCGGCTATGATACCTTTATTCGACTGTGGGACCTTCGACTCAGTCCACGGTACAACACCATTTCTTTCTTCTTGGGGTCGGCTTGAACAGTCAGTTCTCCTCAGAATTGTTTTTTCTAAGACAGTAGTTATTAATTATATTCATACTTAATAGGTTGTGGCACCACCTAAAGGTCACTGACCCCTGCTTAGCATAACCTGACTCTACTTTTAGAGAAGTAATGTTTAAATTCACATGCAGCATATATTAGAAGATAAACCCACTTTACTGTCCCTAAAAAATTATGAACGATATGAAGAGTAAATTATACCACATGAGAAATGTCCATTGACATTCTTATTTTACAGGAAATTACGTCATCTCTACTAAATCCTACTAGTAGCTGGTGGCTAGCCATTTCATTAGCTTTGGTCAAGTCTGACTCAGCTGGGCTCCCCCTCAGAATTTCCAAATTTTAAGCTTATAGTAATATATTTAATATTTTGCTATATTAAAGTCAAAATGAACAGGAAAAGCTCAGCAATTATTTACAAATGAGGTTGCAAATTTATCAGGAAACGATGTTAATTAATGTTGGATTTTCTGTTTACATGTTTTCTTTTTTTATAACGAAACCATTTCCCTTTGCAAAGCTTGATAACTCTCATCACACCACAGATGCCATCAGTAAACAATAAATGCTGGGCGCACACAGGTGGAGGTGCAACAGAATAGATAATGTAACCGATGACATCCTTGCATCTGTCTGTTGCCTGGTAGTTTGTGATGAACAAAAGCTCTGGTCTGTCACAGAGTCAGAGCATGGTGCCAGGCCCCACTTGTTTTATGACCAACACTTGGAGCTAACCTGCAGGTCTGTGCTGTCCATCTTAATGCAGCAGCACTCACTTTAGCATATGACGCCAGGGTGGTAGTTTTTTTGGACAGCAGGGGTTCGAGGAGTTTTAGCCCATGTTTCTCGGGGATCAGTCAAGTAAGACAAATCAGATCTGATTGGCAGATCACTCTGGGGACTCTGAAAGGGTTTGGTTTGGGGGGAAAGGCTGGCACAGGGGGGGTCTCTCTTTAGATATCAATAATTCATACGGTCAAATCTAACCAGCCTCAAAAGACTCCTAGGACCAACCAGAAGGTTCAGGTTGTCTGGAGGCTGGGGCTCACTTTCAAAGGAAAAGACGCTAATTGACAAAACAGCAAACAGATTTACATATTCCATGGTGCTCATCAGATTCAGTGCGGGAGTAATGTGACTGTGAACTCTTGATGTTATTACCTCTTCTTCTATGAACAATTCAACAGTTAAACTGGGTGAAATTGTTATAGTAGATGGCATATTTTTGTAATATTGCCTCTGTACACCATCACGGTTTAAAATCAAACAGTGAAACTGTAATTTAAGTGCAGACTTTCATCTTTAATTCAAGGGCATTGACAAAGAACTGCAGTACTCTTTAGGAATTACAGACATTTTTATACATAGTCCCCCATTTTCAGAGGCTTAAAAGTAATGGGACAGTTGACTGACATACGGTTTCATGGCCAAGTGAGGCCTGTTCTCTTATTATTTTTCAGTGATTAACTGCGCAAGACTTGCATTTGGTAGCTATTCACTGAAACTCTCAATGTGACGTCCAAAGAGAATTAGATGTAAGTGAAGGAGTCCATTGTTAGGCTGAAAAACCAAAATAAACCTAGCAGAGAGAGAAAAAATATTTAGAAGGTGCCAAAACAACAGTCTGGAACATTCTTTAAAAGAAGAAATTCACTGGTCAGCTCAGTAACACTAAAAGGCCTGAAAGACCACAGGAGACAGCTAAAATGGATGGTCACAAATTCTTTCCTTGGTGAAGGAAAACCCTTACAACATCTACCCAAGTCAAAAACACTCCTGAGCGGGTAGGCATATCATTGTCGAAGTCTACAATCAAGAGCCATCATCATGAATTTCATGAATTTCATGTAGTTGCAAACTACTGCTTACACTCAACAGCAAGAAAGCCAGATTAGATTTTGTTTAAAAAAAAAAAAATTTAAATCATAAAGAGGCTGCCTAGTTCTAGAAAAAAAATATTTGGATAGATGAAACCAAGACGAACAAGAATGATGGGACGAGAAAAGTATGGAAAACAAAAGAAACAGCTCATGATCTGAAGCATACCTGTCAAGCATGGTGGAGGCAATGTTATGGCATGGCCATGTATGGCTACCAGTGGACCTGGGTCACTAGTGTTAATTAATGATGTGACTGCTGATAAAAGCAGCAGGATGGGTTCTGAAGTGTGTAGGGCTATACTCTCTGCTCAGATTAAGATAAATGCTGCAAAACCGATCAGATGTTGCTTCACAGTGCAAGTGGATGATGACCAAAGCAAACTGTAAAAAACAAGTCTAAGAAATGGGATATTCTTCAATGGCCAAGTCAGTCACCTGATTTCAAACAAACAGAGCAGCTTTTCAAGACAAAACTGAAGGCAGAGACCCACAAACAAGCAGCAACTGAAGGCGGCTGCAGTAAAGGCCTGGCAGAGCATCTCAAGGGAGGAAACACAGCATTCGGTGATGTCCATGAGTTCTAGACTTCAGGCAGTTAATGGTTTCATTTAAAATCTACTGTGGTGCTGCACAGTGGCAAAAGTACATTGTCTAAGAATGTGTTAACCTAAGTATTTATTGAAATCTTATCATATTTAATATATTTTTATACTTGGATACCAGATATCAATATATTCCAATGTATTCCATATTGTATTCCATAATATATAGATGAAAATTGTAATGATGTAACTGTATAGTTCATTACTTATGAACAGGCCCACTCGATAAAGAGGCGCCTGTCTGTTGTTGGTGTATGTTGCTCTGACTTTCATCAGTGTGGAAAGGCTGTCTTGAAAACATGTTCTGAAATCTTCATGATGAAATTAAAATTGTCACCTTCAAAAGCTTAAGAAACTGGGATTCATTTCATCCTGTTGTAATGTTGAGCAAATATGTTGATTTATTGTCTTAAATAAAGCAACATATTTGCTCAGGAAACACTGATTATGATAATTTTTTTCCCAAACTGTTGATATTGTAACAAGCAAAAAACACCCTAAAGAATTCCACAGATCACCACAGAAAACTATGGAAAAGAATACGGGCTCCATTTGAGCCTTCTTATGAGATTTCCAGGACAAGTCTGTAGCACATGTGGCAGAGTAACATCACAGCTGAGCAGATAAGGGTGTAGTGTCATGCTATGTTCCTCACAGTAAGCTGTAACATTCCTTACTGGAATAAACACATACAGAAAATCAGCCAATCAATTGCTGCATCTTTAATCCTAAAATTGGTGTCTGTTGGGCTGTAGTCCAGTTCTGAAGAAATAATATGTTCCAGGACTACAAATAAAGCTCAGCAGGTGTGACACTTCACACAGTATTATCATGCACTGGCTTTCAGCTGAATTATAAACTAATCATGATTTATTACTGAAAGCAAAGGGAATTATCTAGCTTAATTTAATACAGTTTTTTGTTCTAAGTAACTTTGCATCAGCTGAAATTGATAATTCCAGCTTCAGTTCACTGTGAGATCTTAGAAAATATGAAATTAAAAATGAAACTATAAAAAACTAATTTTAGGTGTTACCCAAGCCTGACATTTTTATGGTTTTGTAATATTAAACTTTGATGTATAGTACTGTGAAAAGGTACTAACAGTAAATGACAATTACATGTAATGCCATAAATACGTTTACTTATAAATTAACTTCATATAACATGCAATAAAGAGAAAAAAATCAACATTTCCTGTGAGGCTGATTTAACTTTTAAAACATCAGCAGGGCTGCTGGAAAGGTTCTCTTGTGGACTTTGTCTTTGCGTCCTCATATGATCCACAGTGACTCCTGCGTTTGTTCAGGTTAGACCAGCATTTAGAGGATTCCCCCTCACAGTTAGAGACAGGGCTTTCCTTCTGGATGTCTGGCCTCCTTATCATCCTGCTTAATGAATTTGGGATGATCAGACACATTAAGATATGAATTATTTTATCTGAAGAGTCCAGAACTTTTGCACAGAATTACACACCAACACACACACACACACACACACACACTTTGGCTTTATAGTGTTTGTGTTTTTACTTTTTAGAATCCAGTGAGTCACCTCCCCCATGGAGGTTAGCTAAAATTAGAGTTACTATCATACGCTGGCCCATTGTCTGCCCCTGATGTCTCTTCATCACTTATTGATGAGGCTGCACTAATGGAGGATTGATGTGTATTGACAGAAAATACTTTTCCCCGAAATACATCCCCTCTCTTAACCACAGCCACTACCCTGCTCTGCTGCTCAGCCAGCCAAGCATGCACACATTGTTTTTCCATCACCTGGAAGGACATGACATAGACTTGCATCTATGCTACATAACCCTAACAATAAATTACTACTCATTAAATCTGGCAAATGAGGTGTTCTAACAGGCTTATGTGTGTGCAACATGAATCATACAAGTACACTCACATCTGCTACCTAGAATATTGGCTTTTCCCATGAACAGGAAATAGTTTTAAGGGTTGTCTGCACACCTTCATAGATACATAGAGAAGAGATCTCACCTGCCTCAGTGCAGTTTTGATCTTTAGTTTTGTGATTTAAACATTTTGCTTGCAAGCAAAAGGGACACAAGCCCCTCTCAACATGGAGGGTTGTGTCAGGAAGGGCATCTGGCGTAAAACCTCCGCTAAATTACCAATGCGGATTAATCCGCTGTGGTGACCCCTTGGGGATACAAGGGAGCAGGCGAAAGGTACACACATTAGCCACCGAGATTCAAAAAACCTACAAAACTTGTTAACAATTAAATGATTGATAAAGTGCTTATAGATTTTTTTTCCATTTGTTCCAGTATTTCCTGTTATTTTTTTCAAGTCAATTCAGTTTTATTTATATAGTGCCAATTCACAACAAAAGTTTCCTCAAGGCACTTTGCACTGTAAGGTAAAGATCCTAAAGTGTTAGAGAGAAAACCCCAACAGTCAGACCATCCCCTATGAACAAACACTCGGCGACTGTGGGAAGGAAGAACTCCCTTTTAACAGGACGAGAACTTTGCCAGAACCAGGCTCAGGGAGGGGCAGCCATCTGCCTCGACCAGTTGGGGGTGAGGGGAGAGAGAAGAGAGAAAGGAGAGCAAAAAGTGACACAGACTATGGGAGAGAGAAGACAACATTTAATGACATGCAGCAATTTCCTGAAAAGGCTCTGGTATGTAAGTGTAAACTCAGACAAATGCAACTGTCTTATTACATGCCACAGATTTCATTTACCCATAAAGCATTTCAAAAATTAAGATTATGTTAGTTATCTTCGTTTGTCCAGTGCTGAATCATTTCGATCAGTGGGTTGTCTGTACACTGCTCAAAAAAGCTAAAGGAACACTTTAGGGGCCAGTCAATGTAGCATTTCCTTCATCCTCCAGGAACTGCCTACATATTCTCACCACATGAGGCCAGGTATTGTCATACACCAGGAGGAACCCAGGACCCACTGCAGTCAGGTTTGCCTATCCTGTGGCGGTCTGTGTATCTCTCCATGGATATGGCTCCCCAGACCATCACTGACCCACCACCAAAACCGTCATGCTGAATAATGTTACAGGCAGCATAAAGTTCTCCATGGCTTCCTCAGACCCTTTCATGTCTGTCACATGTACTCAGGGTGAACCTGCTCTCATCTGTGAAAAGCACAGGGTGCCAGTGGTGAACACAGGACCCACTAGAGGATGTCGGGACTTCAGGCCACCCTCATGAAGTCTGTTTCTGATCATTTGGTCAGAGACATTCACACCAGTGGCCTGCTGGAGGTCATTTTGTAGAACTCTGGCAGTGCTCATCCTGTTCCTCCTTGCACAAAGGAGAAGATACCGGTCCTGCTGATGGGTTAAGACCTTCTGCGGCCCTGTACAGCTCTGCTAGAGTAACTTTGTGTCTGCTGGAATCTCCTCCATGCTCTTGAGACTGGGGGAGACAGCAAACCTTCTGGCTATGGCACGTATTGATGTGACATCCTGGAGGAGTTGGACTACCTGTGCAACCTCTGTAGGGTCCAGGTATCACCTCAGTAGTAACGCTGATCCTAGCCAAATGCAAAACTAGTGGAAAAAAACCCCAGAAAAGATGATGAGGGAAAAATGTGAGTGGCCTCCCCCTGTAACACCATTCCTATTTTGGAGGTGGTCTCATCATTGCCCCTCTAGTGCACCTGTTTCTGATTTCATGAACACCAACTCAGCTGAAACTGATTAACAACTCCCTCTGATACTTACCTGACCACATCAATATCCCAGAAGTTTATTTGATTTGATGCTATCCTCTGATTAAAACATGTTCCTTTAATATTTTTTTTGACAGTTTACATAAAGCAGTTACTAAGATATGGCCCTAATTTCAGCCCTGCTGCTTCATCACTGATTTTTATTGACTGTAATAGTTTTGAAAGTCAAAAATCCATCTGATTATTTATGTAACACTTACTCTGAAAAGAATTTCTTATAAGCTTCCATTAAAAGCTCCACTATGGCTAACATCATAGGGTGCTTTGAAGTTGCTTGATACATGAAATCCAACAGAAGGTAATTTTGGAAAATTGAGTTATTAATTAAAAGTTATGTGTACAAACCCAGTGATATGAAATTTGGGGAAAGCAATCGGGGACTTTCCAAGTGTGCCAAGTTTTGCAACTTTTTTTAACCATATAGTTCTTGGAGCTAGAAAGGCTCACAGAAAAAAGACAAGGTAGAAGAATGACAATTATGCTTTTACAGTTCCACAATTTGCAAAGTATAAAACTTTCTCATGTTGAAAATATTTATATCAGGCAAAACAAAAAGAACTTTATCTGAGTATATATATATTAGGTCTGTCATTCTGTCCCACAGGAAATGTGCAATGGAGTGGGAGGAGCCTCATGACAGCACTCTATACTGTATCCAGACGGACGGAAATCACATGATAGCCAGTGGCTCCTCGTACTATGGTGTCGTACGTCTTTGGGACAAACGGCAGACTGAATGCCTGCAGGTAACTACAGTAGATATAGCGTTACATGTTTTAAAGACTTGTTTAGAATAGCTAAATGCATGATATGAGGCAATAAAGTTGTTGCTGTTGTAATGACATGTAGTATTTTGTCTGTTGTACAGTTCTTCCAGCTGAGTTCTGACCTTATGAGCAGTCCAGTCTACTGCCTGAGGTTCAGCAGCTCTCACCTGTATGCAGCCCTGGCCACTGCCCTGCATTCACTGGACTTCAGACAGAGCCCCACATATATTAGATGATATACACACACACACACACACACACATCCACACCTTTTCTGTGCTGTCATTTCAATAAAGCTGTCTATTTTCTCAATAAATGTTTTAACATTTCAGCAGACCTCTATCTTTGTGCTGTGCTTTTGAATAACTTTACATTTCCAAATATCAAATATTATCTCAAGAAGTCCAGTGACTCAGACAATAGAATGGTCAAATAATCAAAGCAGCAGAGGCAGAGATATCCTTTTATTGAGCCCCTGGTGTGTCATTTGTGCCTGGTCTACTTAAGCTTTGACAATGGAAAATTTGAGGAGGATAGTATTTAAATGGGTCATACTAGACATGGAAAAAAGTTCAAAACTCAAAATATCAAGGCAACATTCGGTAGCTTTTTAACTTTTGACTCTTGTTTTTGACCTTACAACAGTTTTAAATTTAAACACGAGTTGTGACAACTTGATTTTCTGATCTAATTAAAATATTCCTGTGAGGTGAACAATAAAATTCTAGCTACAGATCTCTCTGTGATATAAAATTCCCCCACTCGCCCTGTGGGAGGTCTTTTGTCTTTCAAGCTCGGGGTCCTCTACCTGAGGCCTGGGAGCTTGAGGGTTCTGTGCAGTGTCTTAGCTGTTCCTAGGACTGCGCTCTTCTGGACAGAGATCTCGGCTGTCATTCCTGGAATCTGCTGGAGCCACTCTCCCAGTTTGGGGGTCACTACCCCGAATGTTCCGATTACCACGAGGACCACTGTTGCCTTCACCTTCCACATTTATTCTAGCTCTTCTCTCAGCCCTTTGTATTTCTTGAGTTTCTCGTGTTCCTTCTTCCTGATGTTGCCATCTGTCCTGGCCCCCTTCCTCTTCACCCTCTACACTGCAGACTTCAGATACAACACAAACAGCTGTGTTCTGCAGAAGTTCTCAGACGACTCTGCGATTGTCGGGCTCATCACTGACGATGATGACGCGGAGTACAGAGGACTGACGCAGGACTTTGTGAACTGGTGTCAGCGGAACCACCTCCTCATCAACACGGGGAAGACCAAGGAGATGGTGGTGGACTTCCGCAGATGTCGGTCTACTCTCCCTTCAGCAGTGAACATCCAGGGAATGGACATTCAGAGAGTGGACTCTTATAAGTACCTGGGTGTTCACCTGAATAACAAACTGGACTGGACTGATAACACAGACGCACTGTACAGGAAGGGCTTGAGTTGGCTCTACCTCCTGAGAA
>VUQH01090927.1:7838-28374 GCA_015106775.1 Etroplus canarensis
GTCTACTTCCTGCCACCTCGCCTACGTCATTGAGCTGACAGTTCCCTGGGAGGATGCCATCGAGGAAGCATATCAACGTAAGAAGTTGCAGTACTCAAACATAGCAGCTGAGGCAGAAGACAGAGGCTGGAGGATTAAGGTGCGCCCGGTGGAGGTGGGATGTAGAGGCTTCGTAGCCAGTTCAACCGCAAAGCTCCTTAGGGAGATTGGAATTAGGGGACAGGCTCTCAGACAGGCCATTAAACAGCTGGCTAATACCGCCAAGTGGGCGAGTCAGTGGCTGTGGATGAAGAGGAGTGATACCATCTGGGCTGCTAAGGCGAACAGCTAACCGCGGGACATACACCCAGACTCGAACAACCTGTGGTGGGCCTGCCACAGCAGAGGGTGTATTGTGATAAATGGCCAAAACACCCTGTAATGCTGAGGTACACAACTGATGATATGTCCTGGTGGAAAAGCCTTACAGCAGCCATTTTTAAGAGCTCCCCATGTGAAGTGGTGCAAATACTAGGGATTGTAACAGCTAGTCATTTCAACGAATCATGTGAAACTAAAAAATAACCAGCAAAAAGAGAGAAAAAACATTATTCCTATTATATACTGCCTTTCAATTTTCTTTGTGGTAGTGTCCATTGTATTCACCAAAATTGGCAAAGCCTATGACTTTTTGGAGACTTGTAACTTTCCCTGATCTGCATAGTATTAGACAGGCTAATCATTAACAAAAAGTCTTTCCTGTTTTCATTACATGCACTAACTTAATGTCATACTTTAGAAAACCGCATGTCCTGTAGAGCCAGTCAAAACATTGGACATCGTCTCAAGATGTGGGACAGGGGAACAAAGGGGAAAATGCTTTGTAGTTCCATATAAAGATGAATATACTATGCCACCCTACTATACTCTGGTCACCCTAACCACAGAGGATCATTTGCCTGAATCTCACCCTATCCCTTGCATCCTCTTCTGTTACACCAACCCTCTGCATGTCCTCCTTCACTAAATCCATGAACCTTCTAAGGTAGCCAGTGCCGTCCTCTATGCTGTGGTGTGCTGGGGCAGCAGTCTGAGGGTAGAGGACACCAACAGCCTCAATAAACTGATCCTCTAAGCTAGTAATGTCGTAGGTGTGGTGCTCGACTCTCTGACAGTGGTGTCAGAAAGTAGGATAATATCCAAGTTAAAGACAATATTGGACAATCCTTCACACCCTCTCCATGACTGGCTGGACAGACACAGGAGCACGTTCAGCAGCATTTTACATATAGGTTCATTTATTTTCATTTCATCTTTCTATAGTTCATAACTCTATACACTACCAGTCAAAAGTTTGGACATGCTGCGTGTCCAAACTTTTGACTGGTAGTGTATACTTATAGCTACTATTTTACTGTTTTAACTTGAATTGTTTATAGGACACTGCACTTTTCATATATAGGTTTATACATTTTCATTTTCCTACATTTCAAATCTATGTATATTTATATCTAATGGAGCATCTGAAACACAAGCAATCCCCCCACCTATCTCCGGGATAAATAAAGGATTCTTATTCTGATTTTCTGTGTTCTTCCTCTTCTCCTCCTGCCTGGCAGCTCCATCTTCAACTTCCTTTGCACAGTTTACCCACCATCCCTCAACTTGCTTGACCTGAGGTTTCCCTGTGATGTATTCATTTCTAATCCTGTCCATTCTGGTCCCTCCCAGGGAAAATATCATCACCAGCTTCTTCTAATTATATATTTTTTTCTAATAAATAGTGAATATATTCACTTGTGAAGATCCTTTAAAAAAAAAAAAAGCATGTCATGTAAGGTGATGAACTGGATATGCTAACTGTATTTTTTCTCCTATAGGGGGCAGTAGCGTGACCTTTCTGTATTGACTCTGCCACATTATTACAAGTAGAAGAGGCAGCAGGAGGCGGAGCTGACTGTTTGAAAGTGGCGGGCAGTAATAACATCTCTTGTCACAGCTATTGGCGTAGTACTCGAGCAAAACTATAAAAGCTCAACAAGGTGGCTGGAGTAACGAGTCATATTTAAGGGTAAACTTTTAATTCGGAGTGTGCGCTGTTTGGCGGAGCTGTCGAATGGGGTTTTAAGGATACTGGCTGGGGAGGAAACGTGAAAAGGTAACCTTAACGTCCGTGTTTGCTAACAATTGCAGCCTACTACGGTTGACCTGACGCTGGCTTTAACTTGGCTCGTCGACTTCGTTGAGTGCTTCTCTGTTTTCAGTTCAATGAAAGTAGCGCCGCTAACGGTAAAGATTGTTGCTTTTGCTGACATGAACGTTAAGTATGACTGCTCTTTGTGTGCCGGAGACACGTCAGATAAAAAACATGACGTTAAAGGGGTAATCCTCCACCGTGAAGTGGTAAATTTCCACCATGACAAGGAGTCTTTGCACAAGCTCGGTTTTGATCGGATTCACTTCAAGAATGCCCGAAGGTTGTGTTGTGCGCAGGAAACGCTGAGCTGCTCCATAGGAGGCAAATATGACAACACCCATGGATTTATAAAGACGTTTGGGCAGGTTCTCATCCATAGCTAAAAACCATCCTACAAATAACGTCGCCTCAAAAAATAGCTATCGGTCAGGTTTGATTGCTGTAAGCAATCGCAAGTAATCTGTATCTGTTTTAATTCCAGCATTTTTTTGTCTTTCCGTCAACTATCCAAAGCAAAGGACAGTGCGTAAGAGAAGTGAAGAAGGGAGGCTGGAGACAAATGCCAGAGGGATAGCTGCAAGAGTGAAAGTGAAGATTTACAAGACGATAGTAAGACTTGCAATGATGTATGGTTTGGAGATGGTGGAACTGACAAAAAGAAAGGTGGTAAAACTGAGGATGCTGGGAGTGACCAGGATGGTCAGGATTTGAAATGAGCACATCAGAGGGACAGCTCAGGATGAGCAGTTTGGAGATAGACTGAAGAAGAAGAAGATGATACATTTTACTCTCTCCTCCCCATTGTTGAACTTGGAAAAAATACTTTAAGTAGCAATTAGTCAGAAAACTCATTAAAAATCTCTGCAATTTTTAGATAAATTAAAAACAACCACAGGCAAAGTGAAGAGAGCACTGGAGATCTGTGCAGGAAACAGCATGAGACTATAAATGCGCGAGGCACATGGAATGGTGAAGGGGGATAAGTTTAAATACCTGGGGTCAACCATCCAAAGCAACAGATGGTGCACAAGAGATATGAAGAAGAGAGTGCAGACAGGGTGGAGTGGGTGGTCAGGGGTGCTTTGTGACAGAAGGTTAGCAGCAAGAGTGGAAGGGAAGTTTTACAAGATGGTAATGAGGCCTTCTGTCATGTATGGTTTGGAGATGATGGCACTGACAAAAAGACAGGTAGCAGAATTGAGGATGCTGAGATGTTTACTTGGAGTAACCAGGATGGACAGGATTAGAAATTAGTACATCAGAGGGACAGCTCAGGTTGAGACGTTTGGAGATAAAGTCTAGGAAGCAAGAGTGAGTTGGTTTGTACATGTGCAGAGGAGGGATAGTGGATATATTAGACAATGGATGTTGAAAATGGAGCAGCTAAGATGATGACGAAGAAAAGATGATGTACTTGTCTAAGTGATGGATATATGTCATGCATGTAGACTAATGTACATTATAATCAAGTGTCCAGTCAAAATGCACTAAGTTTCCAAAATTCAGTAGGTTTCATCATCAATTTTACGGTTTTTTTTTTGTTTGTTTGTTTTTTTTACTTGATTGGCATCTCTTATTCATCCAATTTTCATGTTTTAAATATCCTTTATTTAAATATATCAGGAATCACTGTTGGACCATATAGCTTAGTAGTCAGTACTCAGCACTGTTCTAATTTGTGTCATGCCTTAATTTTAAAAGGATTGTTTTTGCTGATCTAAACTAATAATACATTATAACAGCATCAGTGAGCTGTTGTTACTTTACTGGCCAGATTTATTATGTTGATCCCTGCTTTTGTTGTATTGCAGTTATTCTTTGGACTCTTGCATCATGACAAATGAGGAGGAGAAGGTGATCCCAGTACGGGTGGCTTTACGATGTCGCCCATTGGTACCAAAAGAAATCAATGAGGGATGTCAGTGCTGTCTCACCTTTGTACCTGGGGAGCCTCAGGTCAGTGCTCAGCTGTTGCTACTATACTGTTGTGATTTTCATTATGTCAAAGTGGAAATAATGTGGGTTTTTTTTTTTTAAATCTTGTACCTGTGCTACACATTATTTGTTGTGTATGTGTTTGGTTTCAGGTGATTGTTGGGGCAGAGAAGGCATTCACATATGATTATGTATTTGATCCCACTGTTGAACAAGAAGAAGTCTTCAATTCAGCAGTTTCCCCTTTATTGTGTGGGCTTTTCAAAGGTAGCTGTATCTTGTAAAATGATCATTTTTAAGTGAATGTCTGTTTGATTTTAGCTTCTTGCTGAGAGGATCTGAAAGTAAATTAGCTGAGATTATTCTAATTCAGTTTACATCTTAATGGTCTAATCATTGTGATATTATTGTTACTGCAGGCTACCATGCCACAGTTCTTGCATATGGACAGACGGGATCTGGAAAGACCTTTTCCATGGGAGGAACATATACATCTGCTCAAGAGAATGACCCATCCGTTGGAGTTATTCCTCGAGTTATCAACAGGATCTTTGAGGAACGAGAGAAGAGGACAGACTGCGAATTCTGTCTGGCAGTGTCTTACCTGGAGGTTGGTAGAATTTTTTTGTGTGTATGTAAATAATTTTTTAAAATGTTCTTTTAATGTCTCTGGAATCCATCAAGTGTCATCTAATTGCACAATAGCTTTTAAAGGTAAAGTTGTTACGGCTTTGATTTGATTGTAGATTTATAATGAAGATATATTGGACTTGCTGTGTTCATCGAAAGATAAACCTGCTATCAGCATTCGGGAAGACCCTAAAGAAGGTATTAAGGTGAGTGATGTGTTAAACTTAAATTCTAATTTTACTGGTAGACCACCTAAACAAACCATATACATGCCTTTTTCCTGTCTTGGGTTAAACTTCCATTTTTATTAAAAATACCATGCTTTCCAGATTGTCGGCTTAACCGAGAAGCAGGTATTTTCTACCCCTGAAATGGTGAACTGTCTGGAGCTTGGAAACTCTGCCCGCACTGTGGGCTCCACAGCAATGAACGCTGCCTCTTCACGTTCCCATGCCATCTTCACCATCACACTGGAACAGCGCAGAGGGCCAGATAAGTCAGTTTGGTTGTCTTTACATCTATCGCCTTACTGTACAAACTTATTCATACACACGTGTGCTCTCTGTGAAGTGATAAGAATACTGTGTGTCTGTTCTATGCATGTCTATTTTATGTATTAGTTGTTGGCTTGTTCTAGATGTCATAGCTTTAATTCAATGTTCATTCAGTAAAACTCAGTTTGCATTCTCTCCGGGTGCTCCGACTTCCTCCCACAGTCCAAAGACATGCAAAGGGGGCTAGGTTAACTGGCAATTCTAAATTGATCGTAGGTGTGCGTGAATGGTTGTTTGTCTCTCTGTGTTGGCTCTGTGACAGACTGGCGACCTGTCCAGGGTGTACCCCACCTTTTGCCCTATGATAGCTGGTATAGGCTCCAGCGCCCCCCGCGACCCTGAATTGGATAAGTGGAAAAACATGAATGAATGGCACTTTTTGTAATTATGCCTTTGTCCACTACCACCGTGGATTATAAATTAAATAATACAATTTTGATTGAAGTGGAGACTTTTGGCTTTAATTCAAGGGGTTTAACAAAAGAACTGCATTAACTGTTTTAAAATTTCAGCTATTTTTGTACACGGTGCCCCGAGGCTCAAAATTGGACAGTTGACTGACAAGCAGTTTCAAGGTCAGGTTAAACCTGTTTCTTCATTATTCCATGACAAACTAAGCAGATAAAAAATCTGGAGGTGACTTTTGAGTGTTGCATTTGGTAGCTGTCTAAAATGAGTGCAGACACTGTGGTATGAGATGGCAAAATCCTTTGAATCTGCCCCATAGCAGTGAAGCTCAAAATAAAAGTTAAAGCAAGTTCAGCTGCATGTAATAAGTAAGTGATGCAGATGTTGGTCAGGATCCATTAATTACCCATAGCCATTCAACATAGTCACAGTCATCTGGATGACCTGTGCCATCTGCCTAAGGAGTCTAGTCTGTGTTGATTCAAACAGAAATGACAAATTGTCTTGCAAATAATTAGGATGCATTCCACAGATAGCAGTTCAATATTCGGGCCACAAACGCTCTCAACTAGTGTTTATTGATGTGACTGCTGCTATACTCCACTGAGATTCAGGCATCCTGTTTGAACGGTGCTTCAAAGTGCAAATGGATCATGACCCAAAGCATACCGAAAAGCCAACTGAAGAGTTTCTCAAGGCAAAGAAATGGGATATTCTTTAATAGCCAAGTCAGTCACCTGATCTGAGCTTTACAGTTACTAAAGAAAAAACTGAAGGCACGGAAACCCACAAACAAGCAACAACTGAAGGTGGCTGCAGAAAAGGCCTAGCAGAGCATCTCAAGGGAGGAAACCCAGCATTTGGTGATGTCCATGGGTTCTAGACTTCAGACAGAACAGGATTTTCATACAAGCATTAAAAAAAGTGCTTATATTTAAAATGATGTTAGTTTGTCCTATTGCTTTTGAGCCTCTGAAAATGGGGGACTATGTATAAAAATGGCTGTAATTTTTAAACAGTTATAGAAAATCTTTTGTCAAAGAATTTGACAATTTGGGAAAAGTTGTAGTTATTCAGTTAGTTAGTATAATGTTGGGTGATATTAGCTTGATAAAATAGAATGGGGGCAGGAATGCTTTTTTGCTCTTATCTATCGGGCTATTGGCAAATAAGATGGCAGTAAAAGATGACCGTGACAGATTTATGCCATTTTTGTGGCATATTGCTTGTGTGCTGGCTAAATGCTGATGCTTTTGTAAGCTAACATAATATTTTGCCCCTAGAAATGGGTTGGTCTGTTTGTGGAAGTCTTAACACAAAGCAATATTTCCCCCCAAAAATTGCCTACTTCGGTCTGAATATTTGTGCGATCTTCTGTTGCAGAGTGGATTCAGTTGTTTCAAAGTTGCACCTTGTGGATCTGGCTGGTTCAGAGAGACAAAAGAAAACCAAAGCAGAAGGTGATCGCTTAAAGGAAGGTAACCAAAATGAGTCTTTCCTCAGTTTCATGTAGTTAAAAGCTGTTTGCCTTTATTGTGCAATTATCCTAGTGATATGTGCTGCTATGTAAGGTGTATGACGTGTATTGCACTGCGTTTAAAGTCTTAAACAATAGAACATCTTCTTCTTCTTATAAATTTTGACGTGCTGTTCATTTTTATGTGCAGGTATCAGCATCAATCGTGGCCTTTTGTCTTTGGGTAATGTGATCAGTGCTTTGGGGGATGAAAGCAAGAAAAACACCTTTGTTCCTTACAGAGACTCTAAGCTCACCCGCCTGCTACAAGGTAAGCTTTGATTTAGATGTTCAGAAGTTACATGGTGGTCATTAGGTCAGACATGAGGCAAATCAATGTTTTTGTTAGTTTCAGAGGGCTTAGGTGCTGCCTGGGTGGTCACTTTAGTTTATGCATTTTTTTAAAAAAAATATTGCATTATTATTTGAAGAAATGTTGACAAGAATACCAAAGAATATATTTGGTATGTACTAAACATGCTGAATCATCAACATTCCTGGATAGGTGCTAATAGCTTCTAGTGTTTTCTGTTCATTTTAGTCAAATGATTTATTATTAGACAAGCTGGTCTGTTACCTAAAGCTGACAAATCTGGTTTGGTCAGTAAGTGGAACCTCCACATCTGTTCTTACATTTATCCATATTTTTTTCCTATATTCCTTTGAAGAAGCTTAAGCTAATTTCCAGCCCTCTGTTTTTGTTCTTGGACTTCACCAGGAAAATCATTCTTATTTATCTTATCCTTGGCTTTGGTACAACCTCTCAATTCCCTCGCTGTCTGAAACAAGACATTTAAGCTCTTTTCTCTTTGAGGCCCCAGTCAGACAGGCTTAGAGACCGATCAGCGGCCCCCACCAAAGTAAAATTGTCGCAACTGCTAAATGATTGGCGACTGGTTGTGCGGCTGTACTCCAAATGATCCCAGATTGGTTACTGATCGCTTGCTAGCTATTTGCCGTAGATGGTTCTCATGTTGCACAACCGTCCCAAGAGAAAGTTCCCTGGACAAAACAGAAAAAACACAAATGAGAATATGTTTATGCAACATATATATATTGATTTGGAAAAGGTTAATGTAATGACCTTTACAAGAAAGGTGCACTTATATGCTACTTGAACAGGCAGTTATGTAATTATTAAAATAAAATAATTAAATGTTCATCACTTAACATATTTAAATGTACTGTGCACCAATGGAAATTGTGGAAATATGATTTTTGATCACTCACCAGTAGCTCCAAGCTCCTCAGATTTCTTACTTTTTTTTTTCTTAAGATTTATTTTGGCATTTTTGCCTTTATTAGATAGGACAGCGTAGAGTGAAAGAAAATTGGGAAAGAGTGAGGGTGAGTGACATGCAGGAAAATGGCCTGGGGCAGACTCAAACCCAGGCCCCTGCAGGAGGACTGTAGTCTCCAGTACGTGGGTCACCCGCCCAACCAGGTGAGCTACCTCGACGACCAACTCCTCAGATATCTAATTCAGCTTTTATCTTTGAAGTGGTGAACCACTCTACAAGCAGGATTTCCTGTTCAGGGGTGAGAGTTGCTTCTGGCTCCATTCAGCTCCTGTTAGCCCCAGATCACTGTGGTACCAGCAGCTCTTCTGGCTGTGGTTCCATGGACACATCTTTGTGGCCAACACCTCTAGATAGGCTGATGGAGGTGTCCAGATCAAAATTTGTCTGTGATGCTCAGCTAGTAGTTGACATCTTCCATGCAAACTATGGGTGACCAGGACAATTCACTTGCGACCAAAGCAAGGAGGTTTTTGGTACAGTACTGTGTACCGTATACCAGCAACTACTCACCAATTGATTGGGCAATAGACATTTTTCTCTAGCAACCTATTTTTTGCCGACTGGTTTCCAGGCCTGTGTGACTAAGACCTAAGCTAAACTTCAGATTGGCTGCCTCCTGCAAACAGAAGGTTTGAACAGCACATGGATGGGGCTGCTGTACCCACAGACAGAGCTGTGTGGCCGAGATGAAAATAAAAAGGGTTACTTGTCAGTATGGGGACCTCATTTAAACATTGTAACATTATTTTTCAGGAAAATAAGAAAAAGCATGATAAGTCCTCTTCCATTTAAGGTAGACAACAAAAACAGAGGTGCTGCAAGCTTTCCTGTGGTAGTAAAAACATGCTGCGTGGATCCTGAAAATGTGTCTGTTTCAGTTCAGTTACCATAAAAACTGAACGATTGTCTTGCTTGTTAAACAGGATCTGCATACAGCCAAAAGTTTTATTTGTTTAATGGAGATCAAAACCAACAGGTGTTCAAAGTTGCAACAATGCCTTATAGAACTTAACTGCAAGAGTGAAGACTGTTATGTGTGTGTGTCCTCAGATTCTTTGGGAGGCAATAGCCACACTTTGATGATTGCTTGCGTCAGTCCTGCAGACTCAAACATGGAAGAAACCATCAACACACTGCGATATGCTGACAGAGCTCGCAAGATTAAAAACAAACCTATTGTCAATGTCGACCCCAGAGCTGCAGAAATGAACCGTCTGAAACAACAGGTACAAATATGGGTGGTGGCTTTCATCATTTTCCAGTTTTAAACTGACAGTAGTTTGGATGCTATTTTGCTGATTAATTGGGAGGCTTTTATGTATTGCACTGTTTGCAAAGAGATTAATACATGATCCAAATGTTTTCATTTGTGCATCCACTAAGGTTCAAGAGCTGCAGGTGATGCTTCTTCATGCACGTGGAGGAGTAGCTCCGGTGCTTACTGGGTATGGCAAAGAAAATTCTTAATAAACCAGGGACCTGAAAGGACATGACATAAATGCACCTAGGGTGTATATTACCCATAGACCAAAAGGTCATAGGAGTTACTCATTTCCCCTGTTGCAGGCCAGAGTCTGCAGAGAATGTGACTAAGCTGCTAGAACAGAACCGTGCTCTGCAGGATGAGAACAATAAACTGAGCAGAGAGCTGAGTGAGGCAGCCGGACAGACAGCCCTCATGTTTGAGAAGATCATTATGGTGAGCCAGACTGGAACAGCAGCTACTAATCCTCTGTAAAGGCTTTATTGATGGGGAAACTATTACTGCTGATGACAGTGTGTTCATGTCTGCAAAAAAGAGGTTGAAATTGAGATGGAAAAAACAAGATGTTAAAAATAATTTACAGAATCCGCAGTTAACCTTTTTACCTTATTTTCTGTCATTTTAATTGTTTTGCATTGTCAACATATTCATTACACTTTTTTTGTTTGTTTGTTGTTTTTTTTTAAATTTAGACAGAACAAGCAAATGAGAAACTGCAAAGCAAACTGGAACAACTGCGGCACCATGCAGCGTGAGTTTGTAAAAGCAGAAAGCAATCAGAGCTTTAGAATGGGTCTCACAAAGCTTTAACAGTAGCTACACTGAAATCTGTTCTTGCTAAAAACTCTGTTTGATTTTCAATGTTGTGAGTTGGTTTTGTTCAGGATTTCAGCTTTTCTTGTTGTTTAATAGCAGTGGAGGAAAAATCAATACAGTATCACAATATTTTTGTGTGGCAATATTATATCAATACAGACATACCAAATATTGACATCCTGTTGTTAAAATTGCAAATACAAATTGATTGTTTTAGTACTAGAATAATAAAATCAGTTGTTTTTCAGTTCACCAACATACTCTATGTATGTATGTATTTAAATTTCTTCAGTTGCTGAAGGGGCTACAGAACTTTTGTTGTGCAAGCTGCACTGTTCAAAATGCATGTCATGGTACAGTATACCACATGTGTTTGCATTCAGTGAAGTTGAAAAATACAGTCTTTTTTTGTCATTTATGTCAGGTTTCAGTTATATTGTTGGTCAGTCTGTCTGCTTGACAATCCCATTTTGCAGGAATAAAAATGACTGAATGGGAGGAAAAAACTGAGAACTTTATCTTATTAATAAAACATGTTATCAAAGTTTACCTTTGAGGATATGATTTGCAGTGGAAAAAAGGTGGTGAAACTCACTATATTGAAGTGTATTTTATTGCAATATTCAGCATATCGCAAAATGTTTAAAATCGCAATAATATTGTATTGTGAGCGAAATATTGTATCTTGGGGTCTCTGGTAATTTCCACGTCTATTGTTTAGTAACACTCTGTATTTATTTTTCCAGATGTACAGTCGATCTGGAGAAAGTGATGGAAACGCTGGAGGACCAGGAGCTAAAGGAGAACGTTGAAGTGATGAGGAACCTGCAAGACATCATCTTGGAGCTCAAAGTATGCGAATCTGCTTCCGTTAGAATCCAACCAAAGAAAGCAGAGTATAGTAATAACATAGTAAATTTACATTGCATGATAGAGATGCAGCCAAAACTGCCCGATTTTAAATATAATAAAAATGTTAACTCAAAGTGATGACAGTTTTAATTTGTTGCAGTTTATTTTGTGTTTGTTTAGATTTTCTACAGTTAAAATTGAATGGTTATACTGAATTTTACGGTTTACTGTTTGTTTGCTTTATTAGAATGAAAGTGCAGGCATCGCTGCCTCCATTGATGCAATAGCTGCAGGAGAGGATGTACCTGAGGTGTCTGGGAATGGCAGAGAAAATTCATCAGAGGAGTCCCCATCAGTATGTTTTCTGTTTTGTTCTCCTAATGAACACTTTGAGTTCTTTATGGAATAAAGAAATTGAGTATCTTTTTAGTCACTTCTGAAACAGCACATTTCTCTCACCCACACAAACTGATTAAAGACTGTCTGAACCAAATGCAAATTTAGATGTTTTCTACCTACATTTGAAATAGGATGTTGCTGCCTTGAAAGACTCCCCGGAGGCCTTTACAACCCATCATGCATTGCGGCAGGCCCAGCTTTCCAAGGAACTGATAGAGCTCAACAAAGTTTTAAGTCTAAAGGAAGCATTTGTAAAAAAAATGTGCCAGAATGACAGCCAACTGGAGCCGATGCAATCAGAGCACCAGGTGAGAGAATTTTGTGTCTTTGACGCACACAGACATTACAAATTTACTTACACCATGGCTCATTCCATGAGGTAAGTTTAAGAGATTTGACATAAAATGGATAAATTAGTTATAAAGTATTATGAGATAGTGACCAAAAAAAATAAGATCACAGATACAAGTGCCGAAATTAGTTTCCTCGAAAAAGTGTGGCTTGGTTCTCCCTTAGAGAGGAGCTTAGTCATTCAGGTGGGGCTCAGACTAAAGCTGCTACTCCTCCACATTGAAAGGATTCAGCTGAAATGGTTTGGGCATCAGACTGGGATAGCTCCTGGGCACATGCATTATAGGGAAGAGGCCTCAGGGCAGACCCACGACACACTGGAGAGATTATATCTCTCAGCTGGCTTGGGAATACCTTGGTTCCTTCCTCTCCCCGCCCCTGAGGAGAGCTGGAGGAGGTGGCTGCTGCCCCTGTGACCCAGACCTGGATAAGCTGTAGAAGATGGATGTATTATAAGCATCATGACATTTTATCATGCCATTAATTTGGAAATCTCAAACTTTTAAATGAAATGCTGTAAATTTAAGCTGTTGGGTCATACACAGGTAGAGCCCTGTGTACGGTAATGTTACTGAGCATAAGCCTTATTTCAGAACGTTATGTAACTTTAGACACATTCTAAGCTTTCATACGTTACGTTGTCCTCCAGAAAAATGTACAAACTCTACAGTCTGCAGTGGATTCACTGCAGAAGGAGAAAGAGGAACTTATTTTGGCGCTTCAGTCTGCAAAGAAAGATACCAACCAGGCTAAGTATGAACACTTTTTCTTGGTTTTGTTACCTGTAGTAATGTACATGCCAGATCTTAAATCTGACCTGACATCCACCATGCTTGTCCAGGCTTAGTGAGCAACGAAGGAAAAGGCTGCAGGAGCTTGAGGGCCAGCTGGTTGACATGAAGAAGAAACTTCTTGAGCAGTCCAAACTGCTGAAGCTCAAAGAGTCATCTGTTCAGAAAGTTAGCAAGCTCATGCAGGAGATACAGGTAACTGTTAAGTTCCTTCATCAACTTCCTTATAATGATGAGATATGTATTAAATGATTGATATGAAAAATCAATTCTATTTAAGTGCTATGCCATCTCATGGATCCAAACCCTCATAAGAATGACATTTACAAAATATTATCAATAAATTGACAGTTGGGAAATATATAAATAATCAGAAAACAAAACGTGGATTACCCATCTTGAAATTACAGGTCTGGGATTTAAGTTCAATTACAGTTTTAGCTTCAAACAATTATGTAAACAAGACAACCAAGATAAAACTATTACTTTATGATCATTTGCCTTTGGAGACCCTTGTTTCCTGTTGTGTTATGACTCAAGCGCTGTAAAAGCCCAAACTCACATTTAGTGCAACTTGAGCAGGGATGATACAAATGGAGTCTTTGTTCAACAAGATTTATCCTGAGGAAGCTAAAATAGTAACAAGATCACAAGAGGTGAAGCTTTGGAAAGATTATTAACTGTCCCCTGCGGCTGCCTTTATCTCCAAATCGCTATGGCAGTCTCCTGAGTCTCTGTCTGCGTTTGCAGACTTTCCTCAGTGGAGGCTGGTGGCTGCCCTCATGAGATGGGCTTCACAGTCAAAAACACCAGCGAATGTGGTCCTAACTCCCTACTGGGCAATTATGACATAATTGAGCAGCCTGGCAAGGATTCTATTAAAACAACTAATGAAATTAAAATGCAGATTTTCTTTTGTCCAGAAAATAGTTATGTCACGAGCTGAGTAATCCATCCTTGGATCAACAAGACCTCTCATTAACATTAAATGTAATGGTTTATCTGTTCTCTTCATTGTAAATTAATGGTAACGGGCCTTCCCTCTGAATGTGGCACATTGTGAGGATAACAAACATTATCACTTAGACGCATCTTGTGCACTCTGTTTGGCTTTGGTCCTCTCACTAGCATATGCCACAGACACCAAATCAAAGTAACGCTGTGTTCTCACAGGCTATGAAGACCCAGCGCACACAGCTAATGCGGCAGATGAGAGAGGACTCAGAGAAATTCAGACAGTGGAAGAACAAAAAGGACAGGGAGGTACTGCAGCTAAAGGAGAAGGTATGCGGAGACAATGAAATCCCTCATACACTGCTTTATACACATCTTTTTCTTGGCAAAACATGTTCATTCTGTAGGTTCTTTGACTTCTTGAAGCCCACAGTATGTTTTGTATTTTCCACAGGACCGTAAACGCCAGTATGAGTTGCTTAAACTTGAGAGGGATTTCCAGAAACAAGCCAACGTCCTACGTCGTAAAACCGAAGAGGTGTGGCCGTTTGGTATTGCTGTTGCAGTGCTTTTTATTTTGTTGACATTTATAAAACCTGTGAGGGTGCCATTTCATGGGGATGGAGGGTCACTGGAAATGTTTCTCAGCTGCTTATGGGGAGCTTTTTCTTTCTTAAAGGCTGCAGCTGCAAATAAGAGATTAAAAGACGCTCTACAGAAGAGAAGTGAGGTGGCAGAGAAGCGCAGAGATGCCCAGAACAGAGGCATGGAGGGAGCAGCTGCAAGAGTAAAGGTAGGGAAACGTGATTCTTAAGAAATAGTCACAAATATGTTGAAATGATTCAAACTTATTGTTTCTTATTATGATGACATTTTGCATTTTGTTGGCCATTCCAACCTTGTTATGCTTTCTTTTATGCCTTCAGACGTGGCTTCTCAATGAAGTGGAGGTGATGGTGAGCACAGAGGAGGCCCGGCGCCATCTCAATGATCTGCTGGAGGACAGAAAGGTCTTGGCTCAGGAGATCAACCACCTCAAACAGCAGTTGGAGGCCGGGGAAAGACCAGCTCCTAAAATCAGGGTGAGCTGGCAAATCCATAACGTTAACCATTTATGCGCTAAATGAAACTTCCAGCACAGCAGTAGAGGAATTCTGTGAAACCCTTCTTTGTGCCGTCTTACCCTGCAGCGTCGGACACTGATCATCTCTGAGCTAGAGAGCCAGGGGGTGCTGGAAACTCCTTTGACCAAACAGGTGGAGAACCTGGAGACAGAAATTGGACTCAGGTGTGTCAGGAAACCCAGCTTAGACCAAAATTTTTTGTTAAATTTACTCTCTTTTTTTCTCCTTTATAGGTGGAATAACCTCTCAATCTATTGCTAAATTGTACTCTGTAACAAGTATTGGGTAACGATGGCCAAAGGCAGAAAATGAGAGATTCTGCTCTGCAGCTGACATTACTGAATCTGTTATTAGCGTGCAGTTGGTGTCCCTGTCTTTGCAAAACTTTTAGTCCAGGCCACCTAGAGAAACTGTTTACAGGCTTGTTTTATTTGTACATAAAACAATGTGAGGGTTTAATATTTAGAAATGCTGCACACTTAAGCTTTATTAAGATCTGTGTTTTGAGCTGAGTTGAGATGAGTGTTTTGTATCATCACAGGAACGCCCAAATAGCTGACCTACAGCAGAAAGTCCTTGTCGCAGACAGCGAGGGGCGATGGAAGCAACGCATAGATAGCATCACAAGTATAGCTGAAGCCAAGTGTGCCCTTAAGGTTCTGATGTCAGAGGTAAGGAACAAAATTAAATGCTTATACACTGATGTATTCCATGAGCACCACTGAATTAATCAATCGCACAATCATCTGCTGATGTGTGTTTTCTTGCCCATCTTTCTTTTAGCTGGTGTCTGCTAAAACAGCCAGTGCCAAGCTGGAGAGTGAGGTGAAACAGGAGAAAGGAAATGCACAAGATTTAAGGAAGATGCTTGCTGAAGAAAGAAACATCATGTCCACCATGGACATGGAGCACCAGCAGCAGCTGGTGGAACTCGAGCAGAGGCACCAAGAGAAGGTACTGCGTTCATGTACCATTTTGCATCTCTTGACATATTTTCTCACATGGCTCTGTATATTTAACTTTCTTTGCCTTCTTTCTACAGGTCCTTTACCTCCTTAACCAGCTACAGAACAAACCTATTGGCGGAGAGTCAGACTCACCAAAGCAAAAAGATGAGGAGAGTTCAAAGGAGAAGGAGCTCCTCCAGCGCCTCAAAGTCCAGGTTTGTCTCTGATTCTAGAGCTGTGTGGTTTAGTCAGCCTTTGAGTCTCCTCATTTTAGGATCATTGATGCAGAAATGTATCCAAAACTTATTTTGTGACATGATTATAGGAGGAAGAGCTTGAAAAACTACGAGAATTAAGTGAGCAGAACCAGAAACTGGTGGAGCAGAATGAGCAGTACAGACAGGTAACTGCCAAGTTTTATCCAGCATTATTAATTTTCAGCTTTTGTGTGTGTGTTTGTCTGTAGAGTAGTAGTTAACGCATTCTTTTACACATTATGAGAAGTGGAAGGTCCTTGATTCGATTCCAGGTAGGGACACAAGCCTCTCCCTCCACAGGTGGGTTGGATTAGGAAATGCATCCGGTGTAAAACCTATGCCAAATTACCTATGCAGATTCTTCCACTGTGGTGTCCCCTTGGGGAAATAAAAGGGAGCAGTCAAAGAAATATTTATGTTGATTTTCAACTTTCTTATTTGTTGTCTTTTTATGTAACAATATGTCATACAAATGTATATAATACTGTCTAGACTATAGGGGCAAAACACCTGAGTTTCTTTCAGTCCCATTGCCACAGATGTAGAAATGAAGCACCTAGTTATGCAATCTGCTTTTACAAATATTTGTGAAAGAAAGGGTTGTTCTAAAGAACTTGCTGAATTCAAACATGGGATAGGATAATACTGCTGTAACAAATCAGTTGGTGAAACTCCTTCTCTCCTAGATATTCCATGATAGCCTTTAAGTGGTATTATTGCAAAATGGAAGTGTTTAGGAACTATAGCAACTCAGCCACCAAGTGGCAGACCATGTAAAGTTACAGACTGGGGTTGCTGAGAGGGTCACCAAGCACTGCGGTGCATGGTGTGTAAACGTCACCAACAATATGATGACTCAGTAGCACATTTCAAAATCTCCTCTGAGATTAACATCAGCACAAAAACTGTGCACCGGGAGCTTCTTGGATTGGATTTCCATGGCCAAGCAGCTGCATACAAGCTTTATATCACCAAGCATAATGCCAGGTGTTAGAGGAAGTAGCGTACAGCATGCCACTGGACTCTGAAGTAGTGGAAACTTGTTCTGTGGTGTGACAAATCACACTTTTCTAGTTGGCAGGCTGAGTCAGAGTTCTGGTTTGGTAGATGCCAGGAGAACGACTGCATTTTACCAACGGTAAAGTTTGGAGGAGAGCGAATGCTGTGGGTTTTTTTTTTTGTTTGTTTTGTTTTTTTTAGGGTTAGCTTTGGCTCCTTAGTTCCAGTGAAGGGAGATCTTAAAGCGTCAGCTTACCATAATATTATGGACAATTCTATGCTTTTAACTTTGAGGGAACAGTTTGGGGAAGATTCTTTTTCTGTGCCTCGATGCACAAAGCAAGGTTTCTATAACTGTGTTGATTATATTGGTGTTTTCAATGGTGGAGACTGAATAGCAACTAGCAGTATGTGGGAAAAGCTGAGAAAGCATTTGAATTTCTTTTATATTTTTAAACTACTGCTTCAGTTTTTCTTTTTAATTATTTTGAGGGAGGATTACAGTCTTAAAGAAAACTTTCAAACACAGTACCATTATTGTGACGTGTTCTCATTCTAATCAAAGTTGAAAGTGTTTATGTAATTATCTTTCTTGCCAGAAGGAGGAGACAAATGTTACACACTGCAGATTTCAATAGGTGGAGAAGCAAAAATGTGAAATTCTGCATTTGTCTTTACTTTAGTTGTATACTTAACCTGAACCAGCCTTTTTTACTCTTAGAAACTTTCGTTGCTTCAGCTGGCAAGTGGGAAGAAAATCCTTTTGCCTGCAGCCAACAATGAAAAGAGCCCAGATGACTCATTTGAGTATGTTCCTCCAAAGGTAGGTTTTTGCAGATGGCCTTCAGTGAGCTTCATTTGGCTAATTATAGTATTTGCCCTACCCATAGTTGGTGAGAATGCTAGTCTGTACCAATATTTATACTGAAAAAAGTGTTTCCCCCAGAGAATGAATGATCTGAACATAATATTGCTCTTTATTTATAGCCCAAACCGAAGCGCTTCACCACAGCTAAAGCACTGCTGAATACGGCCATCAAGATTGAAGAGTTGATGTCGCCCAGTGAGGACGAGAACGAGATGGAAGAGGACGAGTGGCGACCTGAGAAACCTGAGAGGGGACGCAGAACCTCAAAGAAACCAAAACCAACCGGGGTAAGACTCGGTTGAGGAGTTTGATCTTTTTTTTTTATTTTATGGAACTCATTAAGCTTAATAAAACTAACTACCCACTGTGATCTGTGAAAGATCACAAATGGTGAGAACAGATCATGTCCGGGTTTTTAAATCAACCTACTCATGGAAAAAAGACCCTCTGATATTATTTCCTTTAAAAGCAGAAAATTGAAAAGCTGTATGTTTGGATCTGGATAGCAAGGGTGTTTAAGAAGTTGGTTTCTCTTTCTTTAGTGTGCCTGTAAAGGTCGCTGCAGCAACAAACAGTGCAGATGCCGCAAAGGGAAGATGACATGCGGGGAGAATTGCCAATGTGATCATGAGAAATGTCGAAATATGGACAACCAGGTGCCAGTTGAGGTAAGTTCCTCATGATTTTCAGCTGTCTAAAGAGAGCTTAGTTTTAACACAACTGTGTATATTTGTCTTGTTCTAAACAATAATTAAGACCCATTCGCTGCTCATAATTTGGGAAATAAAATCGTCAATAACTTGTTGGAAAAAGCTCAGCAGCTCACAAGTTGCAGTTTCACTCGTTTAATGCACTACAAAGAATGTGACCATAGCCCTTGGCCTTGGATTTGTCTGTGACAATCCAGGGCACAACAATGGGCATTGTTCTCAGTTTGGGACTGTTGAATCATTTCAGGATGCAAGTTCCACAGAAAGTGTTTCCCGGGACTCTGTCTCTCTTCAGGACCCCACATCCGTCAGCCCAGGCAATGGCACGTTCTTCAAACCGCCATCTTGCACTCCCACTAAGAAGGTAAGCTCGAGGAATGACTGGCAGGCAGATGGCTTTGTACAAATCAGCACATATTTTAGTTACCTTCTTATTCTCATTCAGTCAGGCAATCGGTGAATATCAGTCCATATGTCTAACAGGGCTGACAGTGAAATGTGAAAACCGTTATAAATGCATACAGTCATGAAAAATAGAAAGTTCATCTTCTTTCAATGCTAGGGTTTTATGTATCAGGTCATAATAAAAAATCATCTGGTCCGTAGAAGATTCTAAATGTATTTAAATCTAAACTAAGGTGTAAAACCTAAGCAGGTAACACGTAAGCTGGAGAGGAAATGGTTTTCCGGTAATTTAGAACACCTTCATCTGGCCTGGAGAAATAGTCCATTAATCTATATAAAAGCTACGGCATTTTACTATTCGTCACTGATAGAGAATAGGAACAACCCCAGGTTTCTTTTCAGCACTGTAACCAGAGTCAGACCTCTGTTGAACCATGTATTCCTTTAGGTCTCAGGAGTGACGACCTCATAAATTTCTTTACAAATAAAATGTTATCCATTAGAGAAAAAAAATATTCATAGTTTACCCACAGATGTGCCATTAAATATGGCAGCTTTGACTGCTGATGTTGTTTTGGGCTGCTTGTCTCCTGTTGACCCCTCTGAGCTAACATCAGTAATTACTTTCTCCAAACCATTAACATGCTTGTTAGATTCCATCCCTACAGGGCTGTTAAAAGAGTTCTTGCCATAGAATAATGCTTCAGTTTTGAACATCATCAGTTTATCCTTATTAACGGGCTATGTACTACAGGCTTTTAAAGTGGCTGTAATTAAACCACTTCTTAAAAAGTCTTCGCTCAACCCAGCCATCTTGGCTAATTACAGACCAATTTCCAACCTTCCTTTCACTTCATAAATTTTCAAAAGAGCTGTTGCAGAACAACTCTGATCACTTACAGAGGAATGGTTTATTTGAAGAGTTCCAGTCAGGATTTAGAGTTCATCATAGCACAGAAAACGCACTAGTGAAGGTTACTAATGATCTTCTTATAGCTTCTGACAGTGGACTCATCTCTGTGCTTGTTCTCCTAGACCTCAGTGCAGCATTCGATACAGTCAACCACAACATCTTCCTACAGAGACTAGAATACTCTGTTGGTATTAAAGGGAATGCATTACGCTGGTTTGAATCTTATTTATCTGACAGATTTCAGTTTGTGTATGCAAACGAGGAGTCTTCCTCACAAACAAAAGTTAGTCATGGGAGTCCCACAGGGTTCTGTGTTGGGACCAATACTCTTTACGTTATACATGCTTCCCTTAGACAATATTATTG
>VUQH01090930.1:0-14818 GCA_015106775.1 Etroplus canarensis
AAACCGCCCTGTGATCGGGGTAATTGTAAAGTTTCTATCCGAATCCGTGGTTGTTTTCTATTCCATAAAAAACTAGATATCTGGCTATTCAGATTACAGAAGAAGGATTTTGTCAAAAAGATGGGAAGGGATTGGAACATGTAAAGGAATTTCGGAAGCACACACATCTTTATGGAGTTAACCCGTCCTCCTAGGGAGAGAGATAGAGTGTCCCATCTGTTTAAGTCCTGCTTTAGTTTAGAAAGCAAGGGTTGCTAGTTAGCCTGAAAAAGGTCTTTATAACTACGTGTGACCCACACACCTAAATACTTAATTTTATCGAGAGAGACTTTGAAGAGGTTAGATGTAACATACCTCTCATAAACAGGTGAGATGGGCATTAGTTCACTTTTTTGAATATTAACTTAGTAACCTGATATTTGTCCAAATTTAGAGAGTAGTAGCAACAGTTGAGGAATACTCAAACAAGCATCTGTTTCTTAGTTTTTATGTTCTGTTATTGCATCCTTTATTTATGTTTGAGGTTTAGTTTAGCCTTGCCTATGCTTAGTTATTTAGTTCTTTAGATGTATCCTGCTGTGTTCTTGTGTTTATGTTCTCAGTTATGTTTCTTGTTTCCTGTTTTACTTTTGTAACTAGTCATGTCTTGTGCATTAATGGTAATTTTTACTTCCTGCCCCCGATTGTTGCCACCTGTGCTGCTCTCCCTCCTGTTGCTTGTCATTAGTCTTGTTTATACCCCTGCCTTTCCTTTGCTTAGTGTTGTGTCATCTGTTGTGTTTGCCATGCCATACCATGCTATAAGTGATGGTGGAAATGGAACATTTGAGAGACTGAAACATTTGGAACAACTGATTCAGAAAACGATTCGATCTTTTCGAACGCTTGAAACATTTCATCACAGTGACATCTGGTGGCAAAAGAAATGTATGATTTTAAATTTTTACACTCAGTGAAATTTTTTTTGTCTTTTGTGACTTTTTGTGTTGGTTTGTAGTATTAGTTGTATGGAAGGATATTTATTTTAATCAGTCAGTATCTGTAGGGGGTGCTTCTGTACATTTATGAATGAATTCTTTATTCAGAACATAAATAACATAAAACACCACAAAAACAAAATGTCAAATTTACAAAAAGCCATCATAATAATATGATAATCAAATTATGTCTACCAAAATATCTTACTTTGAATTCACACACGAGAACCTTCATCATAGCTTGTTTTAAAGGAGCAGGGAGAAACACATGCTTATTAAGCCTTACTTCTGCTCAATCCATCATGTCACTGGTGATACTGCCTAATATAAACATGTTCATCATGCGTAAACAATATACCATCTAATACATGAATACAAACAGTGCAAAAATGTAAAGCTAGAGTTTCAACAATCTACCTCAGCCATATATTGCTTTAACATTTTTTGTAATTTTTTAAGAACTGATTCGTATTTGTACATCTTTTCAAATCCTCTGCCATGCATATGCTCCACATTGTTGTTTAATTGCAAAATGCCTGATGTTGCATGCAGTGCATACATTTAATTTTCTTCTCTTAGAGAAGCTCAAAGTGATCCCAGACAGCTGACCTGGGACACTTTCTACCCTCGTCCATTTTAATACAATTCCAAAATCTAAAATCAGTACAAGACACTCAGGTAAATGAGGCAAGGCTTTGCAAATAAACTGCAGTTTAGAAAAACTTTTAAATGTTTTACACATGTTGGGTGGTGGATCAGCCACCAACCAGGCAAGGACATGAGAAATCATTTACATATAGAGCTTATATATTACATATAAAGCACATTTATCAGACCACCTGTCATAAAAACGAGAAAGACCATCCAGCATCATGAAGTGCTTTAATGCAGACTTTGTCCTTTTCAGTGAGTTCTCTACGTTTTACCATTATCAACAGGGAATTTGGACTGAATTTACCTTTTTACCTCACTTTTAAAACAAAATAACAAGATCACTGTGTATTCAGGTGTGTTTTGCTGAATTTCAATTCAGAAGCGGAGCAAACCACCGGAGATGATTCGAAACAGCTGGTGACGTAATGGAACAAGAAATGAAACAGTCATGTGATATCCTCCTCTTGATACAGACCTCGGAACAATGTTTTCGAATCAAAAGTTCCATACAGGTTTCGGTATGTACTGAAACACTGTTTCGATTTTGCCATCACTACATGCTATGCCACGCCAAGTCATGTCAAGTGAAGTCTTGTCCCGTCCGTCATGTTTTAGTTTAGTTTGCTCCTTTTGGATTCTGTTTATTTCTTGGACTTTTATCAGGTTTAATAAAGCTCACTTTTGGTTCTGCTTTATCAGGAGTCCTGCTTTTGGGTCCTCACCACAACCTTTTACAAGCCTGAAAGTAATGGTTTATGGACTCCAGCATAAATAAAGGTTAATTTTGAGTTTCATCCATGCCTGCTATGCCGGCACAGGTGCAGCTTCTGCTGTGTAGACAAACTATTGCTGATCAGAGGAGAGAAAGGGACACTGGGAGTTGATTTTCTACTTAAAATACACTGGCAGAAACCCTGAAAATAGTTTAGGTTTTATTTGTTTCCAAAGATTTCACCCTTGTACAAAATGCGTGAATGTATTTTTATGCTGGTGAAAGTTTAAAACAAATTCTTCAATGTTGGACCAAAAGCATTTTTAGTGCTTGTAATACTAATATTTCACTCACCTCCAATATTGTGCCAGGAAGAAATTAGGACATAACCTCAATACATAAAGAAAACCGTCAAGAATAACTTAGGATGTTTTTTTGTGTAACTTGGATGAACAAATGTGAGGTACCCTCACACGATGCATGTGTGATAATACAATTACCTCCTATAACAGTCTGGACTGTGTAGTGTACAGTATGTGTCTTTTTTTTGTAGTAGGTAGGTGTGAGTGTGTGTGTTCATCTGGCTCTTTCCTGTCTACTGACTGTATATAACCTATCACTGTCTCTGTCTGTGTGTGTGTGTGTGTGTGTGCGTGTGTGTGTGTGTAGCAGTACACTGGGCCCTCCCACGAGGTGGCAATGAGAGTGAATGAGCACTTCCACCCCCACAGTGTCCGAGGGGACTAGCATCTGTCAGTGTGATGCACTCTCGACTGGTACAAACTCCATTACCCAATGTCCTGCTTCTCTGTCACTGTCAGCAACCCTCCCAGCACCCACACTGGGTGGCATCAGACACACACATACAAATAAATAACAGAGCCTTGAGCACACACACGGACACATGGCCAGTTACAAACATACGCACATGCACAATATGGTATGCAGTGACTGAGATGAGTCATATGTATATGCACATATACAAACACTCACATGCCAACACATGCAGAAAGGTGGAACATTTGGGACCTCCATCAGTGCTCTCATGGAGATTACCCACCGATTACCCTCTCCCTGCTGTCTATCGCTCGCTCTGATTCTCACACACTCATTGAGTCACTCATTTACTCTGTGGCCTGTATTTGCACACATACTGGAACACACATTGCACTCCTACACATTACCTTGACAAGAGCCCATTCAAGCCCCTCTCTCCCTCCCTATATTTCCAGAAGGGCTGCCTATAATGGCTGCACAAGTCCGGAGAGCTTTTTCTAAAGGCACTTTTGTGGCTCTTTCATTAATAAACACCCAACTCACTCAGCTTTGAAAGCTAAAATTCTGTGTTTTTACATTTGTGTTTAAAAGCCCTTCAGCGTTTAAAATGTATGTCAAAATTTGTCTTTACAGTGTAAAATTGCATAATATACGTAAGACATGCAACATTTCAAGTTTCTTTCTTTGATAGTACATTATGTCAGATGTGCATGCAAGTGTATTATTGTTGTTCGAATCACTGCACAGACAATGACACAATCAAAAACTAATTTGAAACCTGCTTTCATTTGTTTGTGTAGTTGTAAAAATATGAAGGCACCAAAAAAGCAAATTCATTAAACGTTTGAAAGCTATATAAAAAATAGTCTAGCTATAAGAAAGCACATGCAGACATAAAAACAGCCACCCTTTAAACCAGTGTTTTCACCAGTCGTAAAATCAGATGTACCAGCAGCCAATAATAAAGGTAAGCTTGACTACATACTGGCCTGTGATTAAAAACTAAATAATTTATACTATTACAAAACCAACTGGTGCACAAAGAAGTAGAAACCTCAAGGCATCAGCCATTAGATGTTGAAACCACAGACAGTATAAAAGATGAACATAGCCACTGTGATGTCACCCACTGTTTTGGTAAATCTCTACATGAAGACTCAAGTTGAGGATTTTCACCATTGTCATCTTGGTGTCCACAAGTCTTTAATCAGTGCCAAGGTGAATATATACTCTGGTGCTGTGCAGTAGGTTCCCCCTCAAATCTGTTTTGTCCTGGGTGTCCTGTTTTTCCAGAGTACTGGGTGTATGCAAAGTGATCCAACTAGGGTTCCAATAGTGTCCATGCAGGTTCAGAGCAAGGCTAGGTAGAGGGAGGAGGTCAGAAGGAATAGGAAATTGCAAGGTCAAAACACAGGCGATGCGCCTCAAAGAGACACTTACTCTATAATACCAGCAAATGGCCTGGCAATGAGGGAAAGCCCCAGGCCTGCTTAAGTATCTCACTGCTGGATCAGGTTAACGACAAACAGGTGTGCCAGAGGCAGATCAGGCAGGACACACCTGCTCCTGTAATCAAGCACAATTAGAACCATGCACACACCTACACACACCAGATAGAGGAGGGAGAGAGCCAAAGGGGAAAGAGAGAGAGAGAGAGATGGATCGGCACTGGCAGACAGGAGACCATGACAATTACTAATGAACATATTCTGGATAATCTTTATTTCTGACACTTAGAATGACCATTATGTTCCATTCAATAAGGTGGCACTGTGGTGTGGTGGCTTGCACTGTCTCCTCATGACAAAAAGATCCTAGGTTTGAATCCACTGGCCAGGTGGGGTCTATCTGTGTGGAGTTTGCATGTTCTCCCTGTGCCTACATGGGTTGTCTCTGGGTACTCTGGCTTCCTCCCACAGTCCAAAGACATGCAGGTTAATTGGTGATTCTAAATTGAACTGAATGTGAGCATGACTGGTGGTCTTTCTCTCTGTGTGACAGACTGGGGATGTTCAGAGTGGACCCTGCCTCATGCCCCATGACACATGGGCTAGGCAACCCCCCATGACCCTGAATTGGATAAGGGGAAGAAAATGGATGGATGGTTCCATTTACTATGAAGAACAACTTGCTTATGAGTCATCAGAAAGTGTTAATTTCCCTATAGACTTCCATACAGCTGGAAGTCTTTTTGCAACCACTTGAGTCACCATTAAAAGAATGTAGGTTTAAAGAAGTTCTGCATTCGAAAACTGTCTATCCTTTACATATGTGTTCCTACCTAGAATCGAACCATGGACCTCTTGCTTGTAAGGAAAAACCACTACACTAAGTAATAAAATGAACATGTAATGCAACTGCCATTACTATAGCACAACTGGTTATTTTGTCTTTACAGCCAGTTTCATCAAAACACATTAGTGCCAGTGGAAGCTGCTGGAAACAAGCCTAATAGTCCAGCTAACTGTTATAAGCCATCTTAACCTTTGCCATGTGTCCAGCTAGTGTAGCTTTCTGAAGCCAACTCCAAACTCTTTTAATCCACTAAGTCTAGAAAAAAAGAAGACTCAACACTAGCTTGCTCGCTGATGTGGTGCAATAAAACTGAAAGAATGACACACATACACATACACACACAAACTCCAAGCTGCAAGAATGAAAATGAAAAGTAATTTGTATAATAAGTGGACCAGAGTATTGAAATGAAACTCTGCTTTAAAATCTGGGTTATTTTCTTTCTTTTGTTTTTTTTTATATTTCTTCCTTCAGCCCTTTTTGTCTGCCATCCCTCTATTTTCATTTTGCCAGTGGAATGAGATTTTATATCTACCATAGTCTTCTAAAGCTCTTCAGATAAGTGTGTGAGTGTGGTGAATTGCATTGAATTAACTACCTGACTGAAATGAATTAGGGCATGATTCTCATTATGGCAGTGCTCCCTCTCTCACTCTGTCTTTCCCTTAACCTACTTCCATTTCAATCTTCTGTGTCGCATTAAAACATTTAGCAAAGATTATAAGGCTTATGATAATAACCCCAAAACCCCAGCATCTACCTCCCAAAGCTATTCACACTTTCATTCAAAACCACTGTGATTCTCCCAAAAATGAGACCTGTACAGCATTGTGAAAATTGCATATTTAAGGCTATATCCATTTACACTATCAGAACATAAATCTGCCACACACCAGTCTTTATCTATGGCTCATAATAAAGGAAACTACTGTAGAATTATTTGCATTTTTCCTTCGACCAGTCAAGCTGAACTTTACCTCCATGTCTGTTCAGACTTGACCTTTGGCACTTTGAATTTAAGACTTTGTTTTTTCCTTTACATATTTGTGTAAAATTTCCTAATTATTTGCATTCTTGAGTTATGTCTAAAAATATGCTCTCTGTGCTCACAGCAATCTTGACCTTTGACTACCAAATTCTAATCGGTTCATCCGTGACTCTTGGAGGATGTTTGTGCTGGATGAAATAAAATTCCCTCCAGGCGTTCCTGATATATTGCATTCACAAGAACAGGATAGATGTGAGGTCATAGTGAAGTTGACCTTTAACCATCAAAATAATCAGTTTATCTTTAGGTACAAGTGAATATTTGTGCAAAATTTTAAGTAGGTAAATACAAAGGCCTTACTTTAACAAAGCAGCAGTCTGAAGATGCAGAGGTGAAGCTAATCTTTATTTAATTCTTATTTCACAGGAAATTGTTAGACCTGATAGAGGATCTTATTTAGAGCAGGAGTGTGTTTGTGTTTTTGCTCAAGGACACCTCAGCAGGATGTAAACTCTTAATGAGCAAAAATTATTTATTACTGATTACAATGGTTCTCAAATTGTGGGGCGGGCCCCACTGGTGGGGCTTAGATCCACTGCAGATGGGGCTCAAACAAGCAGGTGAAAAATGCCAAAAAAGTTTGAGAACCACTGACTAAACAATAACACGCTGACATGTCAGTTGTGGGATGGTTTTTATTCACTGCTGTATAATTGTAAAATCACTGTTGTAGAATTAGAATGAATTAGTTCTAATTTCTAGCACCCACGGACCCAAAAAATTGCGGATTTATTTCTGCTGTTATCAGACTTTTAAATTTTTAGTTATGGGGCAATCTCTGTGGCTTCCATCCTCCCTCTTTAGCCTGTTTATGTCATGACCTATTTGTAGTGATGATCGGTGACTTGGTCTGAAAGATTTATCTGCCTGTGCTCTGTAACTACAAAGCAGGATCCTCTGACACCTGCTGCAACTGTTGTACACAGGTTTACATGGACACATGCATGTGCCATTATTATACAGAAACATTCAAGCATTCTTAAACACCTATAGTTTAAACATGTGTGCAGATATAAATACAAGATTTTGCATGGTATGCAAAAACCAGGTTACATTGTGCATGCACAAACACACACGTTTTCCACTGAATCGTAGGGTGACATAAACAGATTGGTCCTGCCTTGTACTTTGGGGAGCAGTGGCCATTCATCAGCCTGACCTTGTTGTGGGACAGATAACACTTTGTATTGAGTGTCCTATACAACATATGAGCTCCAACATCCATGCGAACACTTTTTATTGCTGTCAGTAATTATTTTAAATCCAACCAATGTGAATTACATATATAGTGGCATGGAAAAGTTTAGGTTTGCTAATTATGTTAAAAAATGACCTGACTTCTAAAAACGAAGAAATAACAATGACACATTTCATAAATATTTTATGCTAGATTACTTTTTAATTTCAATTTTTAAAGTTTTTATTAAGTTTCAACGCTACAATAGAACAGAAGGATGTATGGAATACTATGCTTAGTGTGCTACCACCGTGACCTGACAATTTGGAGTAATTTGGTAGGTGTTAATGTGACTGTCTGTCTGTAGACTTTGTAGTTGTAATAGGATTGTAGAAGTATAAAGCCTCTTTTAGACATGTACTAGTTTTTGTTAAACTGATGACATTTGACTGTATTAGTTTTTTGTCTGAATGTGCAACCTGGTCGCTTTTCCATAAAAGCTGTGGTGGTAATCTAATCCAGGTTGGAGCTGATAAATTAAATGAGGTGAATGAGATTAGTAACCATCATGTTAATCATCATGTGATGATGCTCCTGCCATTCACCAAACCCAGACTTGGTCATCAAACTATCAGACAGAGAAGCATGAGTTGTCATGTGAGGTTTTTGTGCTGTGTTAATGATTAAAGAAACTCTGCAGCTATTGAGTCAGCAGAGTGCTGTGACTTTTACGCACTATGCACTTCAGCACTTAGTGACCCTGCTCTGTAACTGGTCTGCCAGTTCGTGGATGAGATGCCGTGATTCCTAATTGCTTCTGCTTTACAGCAATACCACTTCCAGTTGATGGTAGAATATGAAGGAGGGAAGAAATTTCATCAACTGACTTGATGTATGCATCTTGATGCATCTTGTTACAGTACCACAATTCTATAATACGAATTCAGTGAGCTCTTCAGAAAGACCCATTCATTTACAAATGTTTGTAAAGGCAGACTTCATGGCTAGGAGCTTGATTTACCTGTGGTTATGGGACTGAAAGAAACACCTAAATCCAGTGATTAAAAAGTATGGCCCAATACTTTTGTCCATGCAGTGAATTAAAAGAAAGGCAAATACAGGATAACAAATCAGATTTTTTTCTGGCGTCGAATCAACTCTGTTTCTAATTAGCAATCAGATCAAAATTATAATACGTTTTCCCAGTTTTCAATTCAGAAATAAGATTGTGAGGGGCGAGGGCAGTTACTGCATCTGAAAACACACAGATTCTCACACAAATCCTGCTTGTAGCCCTAATGGTGAAGAGAAGTAAATGTTTAAGTGTGGTTAAACATCACTGGAGTTGATGCTGATGGTACTTAGAGCCACAAACACACCAAGTCTCTGACTTTGACAGCCTCCAACTAACAAGGCACAAAGCACCTGCTGCTGTATGCAAGGCATTATTGCTGACCAAATGGTAGTAATTGGAGCTGACTCAGAAAAACTTTTTGTTCATCTTCAGTTTTATTTCCTGTGCATGTCAGAGAACTTTGCTGGGATTTTTTTTCATCGAGCTATCAAATTGAAACCGTAAATGTGGAGCTATGATTTTAAAAAGTGAGGGTGGTGTGCTCGTCCAACAGCCTCAGCTGTTCATCTCTCTCTATATTTCTAATTCATTTATTGCTCATATGTTCCCATTTCTCTCCCTCTGACTTTACCAGCAGCTAACGTTAATGATGTTGGCATCAGAGGGATGAGACACTTCATTGTCCTCTCACCAGCCCTCACCCACCTGTTCTCTATTTCCATCGTTATTCATTAATGCCTACCCCTCTCTTTCTTCAAGATGCATATTAATACTAATGGCACTGAAGATGCAAATTCACTGAAGTATAAAAAAAGAGACTGAAAGACAAAAATAAGAGAGAATGAGCTAGAGAGCAAGACACAGAGCTAGACACACAGATTAAAGTCATCCAGCTACATAGCTACGTAGTGCCACATTATGTGGCACTTCATAGCTTTTCATTCAATTGTTCCTCATTCTGAGACAATATCCCACATTTTGATTGGGTCTAGTATTCAAAAGGGACACACCTGAGTCACAAGAGACATGCGACTCAGAGAGCAATGTATCTATCTCTGGATGTATCCCTATACAAAGATGTTTTGTTGACAAAAGAGCACTAGCACAATTACAATGTATACAAAGATTATTTAATAAATTATCCTTCCAGCCATCTTCTGCTGCTTATCCATGTCTGGACTGCTGCAGGAGCAGCAGTCTTAGCAGAGATGCCCAGACCTCCATGTCCCTGGCCACTTCCTCCAGTACCTCTGTGGGCACACTGAGGCATTCCCAAGCCAGCCGAGGGGTCTGGCCTGGGGCCTCCTACCAGTAGGACATGCCCAAAACACCTCACCTACTGTAGGGGGCATCCTGGTATCCTTGTCAGTTGCCCAATAAACCACAAGTGGCTCCTTTTGATGTGAAGGAGTAGTAGCTCTATTTTGAGCCCCCTCTTGGATGACTGAGCTCCTCACCTAATTTTGGATGGAGAACCCAGACAACCTTCAGAGGAAACTCCTTTCAGCCACTTGTATCCACAATGTCTTTCTTTCAGTCACGACCTAGAGCTTGTGAGAATAAGTGAGGGTAGGAATGTAGATCAACTGGTAAACTGACGGCTTTGCTTTTATGCTTAGCTCTCTCTTCATGATAACAGACCACTTTACAGTGGATACTGCATCAGTCCATCCGTCAATCTCCTGCTCCCTCCTTTGCTCAGTTGTCAGCAAGACTCTGAGATACTTAAACTTCTCCACTTGGGGCAGTGACTACCAGCCAGGAGTGGGCATGCCACTCTTTTCCAGCTGAGAACCATGACCTTGGACTGGAAATGCTTATTCTCATCCTAGTACCTTCACACTCAGCTGCAAACCACCCCAGTGCAAGTTGGAGGTCATGGCTCACTGAAGACAACAGAACTACATCGTCAGCAAAATCAGAGATGAGATCCTGAAATCACAGAATCTGACACCCACCTCCCCCTGGCTGCATCTAGAAATTCTGTCCATAGAAATCATCAACAGAATTGTGAGGGCAGCCCCAGTGGATTCCAACATCCACTGGAAATGGGTTTGACTTGCTGCCAGCAATGTGAACCAGGGTTTCACTATGATTATACAGAGAACAGAGAGCCGTAATAACGGGCCTTATGCTCCATACTCCTGAAGCACCCCACCCACAGTATACCTTGAGGGACACATTTGAAGGCCTTCTCCACACACCACATGTAGACTGATTGACAAACTCCCACGCACCCTCAAGTGTCCTTGAGAGGACAGAGAGCTGGTCCAGTGTTCCACAACCAGGACAAAAGCTGCATTATTCCTCCTAATCTGAGGTTCAGCTGATTCTGATTCTGATTCTGACTCTCCTCTCCAGCATCCTGACATAGACCCTTTCAGGGAGGCTAAAGCGTGTGATCCCCTAAAGTTGGCACACAAGCTCCTGCCCCGCTTCTTAAAACCAGTTATCAATTTAAACAGCTATTGCAATAGAATCCACAAGTTCAAAGTTTATAAAGACAATCACATAAAACTATTAAAACAAACATTAGTTTCCATTTATTATCATTGTTTGTACTTACATGAGTGATGAAAATTGCAAAAAAATTAATTATTTTTGTCCTGCACATGATCACTGCCAAACCTGTAATCTGCGTAGTTTGTGTGTGTTTTTATTTAAGTTAGATATATTATATAAAATTTCAGACTAACTCTGTACAGAATTTTTTTTATTCACATTGTCCCACACAAATATACTCTCTTTCCCACATTTAATGTGTTAGGCTGTGGTCACTGTAGTCAGACTGGTCCTGAACTTGACCTTCATTTTTTGCTCAGCTATGCACCTAGTAAGTCTGGTGAATGCAATAAGCTTACAAAATCTGCTGACTGACTGATCAACTCCTTTGTTGCAAATCTAGAAAGAAATCTTGAATGGAAGGAGGAGATCAGGGCCATGAGGGATGGATGTCGGGTGGAGAGGACAAGGAGAGATCAACATGGCACTAATTGTTTCCTCTGCACCCCTGCGGAGACTCGATCAGCCATTCATCACCCCGCTGCAATCGGTCCACCACCGACACTTTGGCAAATGAGGCCCTCCTCTCATTTCATCCATTAAGACAGTGGCAACACTTGTAGGTGTGTGTTTGACAGACCGTGAGTGTGTGTATGTGTGTATGTTTGGATGAATAAGGGCTTGCATGACATACAAAGAGATGATGACATGTTTGTCTTCTTTCCCAATGGTTGTAAAATAAATAAATAAAAAAATCCAAACACATTTTTCATTCCCTTCTCATCTGGGGCAACACCATCAATCAGCTGTGTTAAATCAAATGGAAAATCATCGGTGAGGGTTTTCTGCATGATGCTGACGCTGATATGCACTCTTGTATTAAAGGCAACCAGACATCATGAGGAGAATTAATAGCTAAGCCAAAACACTGTATAACATAGCTGCAAAGCATATTGTTTTTATTAAATGGCAGTAAGGAAGTATTCAAATGAGCAACTAAAAAATTTGTACCCGATGTCTTGGGAAATAAAAATGTGAACAAATCAACTCCCCAGTAAAAGCTGCTAATACATTACTGTTTTTATAGACTTAGTAAGTCCTTAGTTAGAATCCAATGATCTTTAAAGTGTTAAAAGAACAAATATGATCACACTTCACATTAGTTGTTATCATTTAAATCAAAATTTCAGGATAAATACACAGTATGGATAAACGTAGTAGACCACCTAAACATTTCATAGACAGGAGCTTCTCAACCAGTAGGCTTTAATATGGAGTTGGTCCCCCCCTTTGCAGCTTTAACAGCTTTCACTCTTCTGGAAAGACTTTGTACAAGATTTCAGAGTGTGTCTGTGGGAATTTTAGCACATTCAACCAGAAGAGCATTTGTGAGGTCAGGCACTGATGCTGTACAAAAGGGTCTGGCTGGCAGTCCCTACTCCAGTTCGTCCTAAAGGTGTTGGATGGGCTTGATGTCGGGGCACTGTGTGGGTCAGTCAAGTTCTTTCACATCAGACTCATCCAGCTATCCATTTATGGGCCTTGCTTTGTGCACTAGGATATAGTCATGCTGGAAAAGAAAAAGGTATTTCTCATACTGTTCCAGCAAAGAATTGTCCAAAATGTCTTGGTAAACTGAAGCATTAAGATTTCCCTTTACTGAAACTAAGGGACCCAAGCCAACCCCAGAAAAACAACGCCACAGTGTTATCCTTCCTCCACCAAACTCTGCAGTTGGCACAATGCAGTCAGACAGGCAAGGTTCTCCTGGTATTAAACCAACCCCAGACTCATCCTTGGTGATGTAAGGCTTGCATGTAGGTTTTTGGCAAGCAAAACATATGCTATCAAGCTCATGGTGCAGTTTTTGTGTTGATATTCATGCCAGAAGAGGTTTGGAACTCTGCACTTACTGAGTCGACAGAACGTTTGCGTTTACTCACTAGGCACCTCAGCACTCTATCCTGTAACTTTACATAGTTTGCCACTTCATAGCTTAGTCGTTGTGGTTCCTAAAACCTTCCTCTTTTCAATAATACTACTTAGAGTGAGTCATGGAATATCTAGGGGGGAAGAAATTTCACCAATTGACTTGTTGCAATGGTGACATTCTATTACAGTACCACTTTTGAATTCAGTGAACTCTTTAAAGCAAACAAACCTTTCTTAAATTATTGCAAAGGTATACTGCATGGCTAGGTGCTTGGTTTTATTCATTCGTTTATTTTTCATTCATTGTCTGCTGACATGTTGTCAGGGGACAGTGACCAATATTTCAAAACTTAAAATGTAGCATGACTGGTCAAAGAAGTCAGACAGGGATTCTGTCAAGCTCTCACAGGGCAAAAAGAGACCTATGCCAGGGACAGGTCGCCAGTTCATCACAATGACAAGTTGTCATGTCTCCACCTATTACCAATTTAGAATGTGCAATTAGCCTAATGTGCATGTCTTTGGACTGTGAGTTGAAACTAGAGCGCTCAGTGAAACCCCTCAAAGGCAGAGGGAACACAGAAGCTCTACACAGAAAGGTTAGGTCTGTCCAGGAGGGAAGCAATAGTGCCAAATAGCCCTCCTTTACAGCATCTAATATGTTACAAACTTTTGAACTGTGCCAGATATTGAAAAAGATATGACAGAAATATTATTGTCTCACTTTTGTCAGCATGTTCTTTCCAGTCTAACAAACATTAACAATGCTAATGTTCAATTTGTCAGACAGATGTTGCAGGCAATGGAATTTACAAGGTAATTGTCAACAGTCAAAACCAAGCACAGCAGCCATTCTGAGCTGTTGATTAGACCTTACTCTCTCACAGGCATCCTGAAAACTTACATCATCACATGCCCATGAACATGAAACTTTCTTCATCATCTCAATGTAAAGTGCACCCCCACCGTGCTAGTTGTGATCCAGTTGTAATTTCATTTTCTGTTGTGTTCTAAATTAATTACAGCACATACAGAGAGGAGATTATTTATTTATTCAACGCTTGAACATCTAAGAAATTGCATTAGATGGGATGAGTTGTGCCCCTTGGGAGCCTTTTCTTCCACAGGCTGGTTGATTGTTGAATTTAATCCCTGTTCGTCTACATGGCAACGCTGTTTTTTTTTTTTCATTAAAGAGGCCTCAATTAAGGCACCACCTCGTGTAGACAGAATGGATGGAGGCTGATGATGATGAGGAGGTGTAGAGAAGCAATATAAGACAAAGCGTGCATGTCATTGTGTGTAGTATGTGAGTGATTAATGTGCACATTTAATATACATGCTTAGATTATCTGTAGTGAAGAGAAGGTATAGACATGACCCTTTGGAAAGTGATAGAGTGGCACCATAGGAGAATGGAAGACAGGGAATATAATATATTACTCTTGAGATTGTGAGTCCATGTAACTATGATGATAATGTTGAAAATCACACAGAGACTGCAGTGGATAGCTTTTTTTTAATTAATTAATTTATTTTTTAATAGTATGAGCCTTCCTGATGCCCACATTACTCTTTGTTTCTCTAACATACAGGATCAAATGTAAATGACTCTGTATGTGTTTTGTGTGTGTGTGTGTGTGTGTGTGTGTGTGTGTGTGTGTGTGTG
>VUQH01090930.1:14838-30305 GCA_015106775.1 Etroplus canarensis
GGTACATGCTTGCTGTATGATTGCATATTTGTGTGATGTCTCTGTGTGTATGTGTGTATGTAGATGAATCAATATTGCCTTGTGATATGATGCCGTGTGTTTGAATGTAGTGCCTCTGGCTTGCCTTTGTTAGTTTCCTGCTGTGGTGCAGGGTGCACTGTGCTGAAGGGGACGACAATAAGCTTATCAGACCAACTGATCTTTCCTGTTCCTATAATCCACTTTGTCTTTCCTCCTTGGTCTGATCTCACTCCTTTGCCAAGACTGAGTAACCTTTTTGCTGGTGTGTTCCTGACTGTCAAAAAGCCTTTGTTTTGTTTTTCTAAGATTTTTTTTTCCAAAAAGGTTTGCTGCCATCTCTCCTTATCTTTTTTCCCTGTTTTTTATGTATCAGGTCAAGCATCATGATATTAAAGAGCTATTTTGTTTATTTAACATTTTCTGTTATTATGACACACCCTACCACCTTTTGGTCTGGTCTCTTTCCTGTCCAAACTGCATTATTAGTGATGGATGAGGTAGAGATGATTGTCTACTCATAGGGAGCTCGGTGGATCAATCTCCAGTTCTCCCAGTCTGTATGATGAAGTGCTTTTAGGCATCCACTGAAGTGTGATTGTGTGCATAATAGGTAAAAAGTTCTTAAAAGCATAAAATAAAGTCAATGTGAATGGTAAATGTGACTTCTTGTGTGCAAGCACCTTGAGTCTTCAGTAAGAGTAGAAAGCACCATATAAGTAGCAGTCCAGCCCATTTAATGCAAACTACACCTGAAAGATAAAAATAAAACAATATTAGATAAGGTTTTTTTTCCCAAACCTCAATGCCAGAGGATAGTGGAAAAATGTTCATTGTGGTTTAAAATCATCAAATGTTCATAGTTAAAGGGCTTGAAACATGCCTTTTTGCTTCAAACATATTAACCGATTATCAAAAAAGATGCCAATTAATTTTTTTGATCAGTAATTGTTTCTATTTTCTGCATCTAATGTTTCTCTTCAAACAAGGAAAACCTGCCAAAATGTTCAGGTGTAATAATATAATTATTCTAGCAGAGCAAGCTGCCTTTAAAAAAAAGAAAAAAAAAAAGTGTTTTATTGAAGATACTGAAGCCATGCTGTGAATAAGTTCATTTTCATCAATCCAGTGGCAGAACATTTAGCCAGTTTTACTAAGAACAAGGTCTTAAGTGACTTTTTGAGGTGAATATTTTTTGCAGTGCATGGAAGGTAGTACCCTTGATGTGCCCTTGTGTTTAACAATGATGAGGTAGATTTATGTGTGGCTCTCAGGCACATGGCCGCGGCTATCGTGTCGTAAATTAACGGATGGTCACAAGAAAGAGATGATGCACGGGGTGGGTGGTGGAAAGCGAGCTGTGTGTGCACATGCCTGTTGGTTTATCATAATCATGACTTTATCCACCTGCTCCTGTTGTCCTGCCATTTTGTCTCTCCCACCCCAACTCTCCCTCCAGTCCTTGGCATTATCACTTTTTATCACTTGATGTCTGCTTCAATATTCCCCTCATTCTCCTTCCTCTTTCTGTCATCCTCGGCTTGCCTCTCTGCCCGTTGTCGTCTCCTCCCCTCTGACCTCCTCTTTCTTCCCTGCTTTCTGTTTGTCTTTGTGTAGAGATGAAACCGTAGCGCTGACCCATCTCACCTAAAGACTCTTTATTGGCTTTGTCACTTCATAAAGCTTCTGAAAAAGACACTGATGGGCCGGAAACGGAAAAAGGAAAAACAAGATGAAAATGAAAACTGTGCTGAGGGAGATAAAATGTAAAGAGGGGAAGGGTGGGGCGAGTCTAGGTATTGGCATGCTATTGCATCAGTGTGTTTACATGATGGTGTGTGTGTGTGTGTATATGTGTGTGTTCTGATGATTTAGGTTAAGGGAACCAACAGCAGGGGATGATGTGGCATGCTGTGGCTGTATTTGTGTTTGGCAACCAGCAATAGATAAAGCAAATGTAGCGTGCTATCACACACACTGAAGTCAGGAGGGTTAAATATAATAACCAGCCACACAGAGAGACTACACAAAGATAAAACCTCTTCAGCTCCATTTCCAACATGTAACTGCACTATTTCTAATTTAATCACAAATCCTTACTCTGTTATTGTTTTGTTTTCATCAGCTCATCTTTGTGTGCTCAGATGCAGCTGAATTTAGCTACGCTCTGCTTCCATTAGGGCTTTTTAACTCTTTAGATTCCTGTGTGTATGAGACAAAGGTGAGTGCTCACTGTAAAGATGGGATATTAATAATTGTACAAGCCAATTTAAGCAAGTGGAGCAGAGTTGCAACTCTCTCTTTGTTTGTTCCCTCTCAGCTATCTCAGTGCAGGCATGCACCTACATTTAGATGAAGAGGCCCTTCATTCTCTCTTTGTGTTTCCCCCATCTTACAATCCCTGTTCACAGATTTCTCTTTTCTTTCTTTAACTCTGTCCCTTTCTCTCTGCCAGCTGTAAGAGATAATTATTTCCAAACAAGCGGTCTCGTGGGTGAGGCTGTATTATCCAAAGCTGCCTTCATTAAAAAATTCTTGCAGCTGCGTGTATGTCTTTGTAATGCAGTGCAGGGAAAGAAAGCAAGATGGAAAGAGTGACAAAACAGGGACACACAAAAAGTAAGAAAGAACAATTGTAATGCTATCTGAGCTGGCATTGTGTTGTGTCCTGGATGAGAAATGCAAACAAAAACAACAGCAGCAATCATAAAATCAGACAAGAGGAGAAACATCATTAATCAGCTATAGTGGTTAATCAGGTAGCTTGGCTTATCCCATACATGTCTCTAATGGTAGCCAGCACCATTTTGAGCCATTGTTGATATCCCTTATTTCATGTAATCCTTCCAAATGTCCTTGTGTGTTGGCCACAATTACACTCTCCAGTCCACCAACACACATGCATACAAGCACAGTAACAGAGAAACGATGTGTTCTGCAGGTAGATTTATGACAAATCCAAAATGGCAAGCTAAAATTTAAATATAGCGGCCAGGCTTCCGCCCTGTGCAGACATACACGTGTCGGCACACACAGATACACACATCCTCACACCCAGAGCAGAGAGAGGCAAGTTATTTACATAATAGAGTTGGACAATGCATAGCGTAAAGGTAATGTATTCGCCTCTTATGTCAGCATAACTTCAAAAACAGCACGAGTCAGTGACATGGGTTTAAAGATTAGCATGTCTGAATCGATTACCATGAAGGTGGGCTGTGTGGGGGTTAATGTAGCTGACTAGAGAGAACTAAAACACTGCAGTGAGGGAATATTTTTAACCTTTCATAATACATTTTAAAGACCATATTAGTACTTCTTCTGTAATGACCTGTAGTGATCATATCATTGCTATCTTTGTAGGAGCTGCATTCACTTGCTTTATTTGCAGTTAGATGCTTTTTTTTGGTTTTAATCTTTATACATTCCATGAGCCTGGCAAGGACTGCAGATGAAAATCAGCAGTCCTTTATGGCTAAATCAGGCATTTTTACTGTACTCTATGGAGTCTTGTGTGGATTAATGTGGTTTTCCCCCTTTTTAAATAAAAAAGCATAACACAAATCATTCAAACTTATAACAACATATTTTTAGGCTTCTCGGGGGCAGCAGAAACAGGATGTAAATACTGTAATACACTATGTGGATAAAAATATGAATGAGAGGGCCTAGGTCACATTTCCATTCTTGTTCATTCCAAAGCTGTTCCATGGGGTTGAGTTCAGGACTCTGTGTAGGCCAGTCAAGTTCTTACACACCAAAGTCATTCGACCATGCCTTTATGGACATTGCTTTATACCCTGGGGAACTGAACAGGGCATTTCCCAAATTGTGCATACAAAGCATGAAATTGTCCAGAATGTCTTAGTAAGAGGCAAGATATTTAATGAACTGACTTGTTGGAATAGTGGCATCCTATTACAATACTATTAAATTCAGTGAGCTCTTTAGAATGACACATTTTTCACAAATGTATTTTAAAGGCAGACTGCATAGCAAGGCGCTTGATTATATGCACCTGTGGCAGTGGGACTAAATAAACCACCTGAATTCAATGTTTAAGAGGTGTGGCCCAATACTTTTCTCCATATAGTGTATAGTGCATTGTTTTTTGAGTTGGCAACTTGTTTATTAATATCTATTTTTAAATCAAGCAGATACTTTGCACTGATTTGATAGAATATTCTCTAATGTAGATGCTTACAGGTAGCTTTTATAACAATAGAAATGATTACTAAACAGTAAAGTTGCTGGCTCAAAATCAAAGCGCAGATCTCAAAGTGAGTGAAACACATTATGAATCTCAAGGAAACAGAAAAGTTGGATTTTAATTTTCTTTGGGTTTTTCAATATGAATCACACTTTAGAAGATAAGTATTAATTTGATTAAAAAATATTGATTAAAACTGCTGGGTGCTTTTGTTAAGGTTCAAAATTTCTGAAGGTCACCGACACGATTCTAGGACTACAAAGCAGCTGCAGCTCAGATACCAGTAAAATCCATTTTGCTAGTAGCTTAGACTTTGTCAGCATTTCTCAATGACAAAGCCAAGGTCATCCCCTGCCCTGAGATCTGACAGAGTCCAAATCTTCAGGGAGGAAGAAGAAAACATCAAAAGCTCAACACGGCAGATTTAGCTGACTATAGGAAACCATGAGATCACAATCAGGATCATCTGGATGTTTCCAAGAATGATGAATGTGACAGGAAAAAACGAATTGCAAAAATGCTAAATCCCTGTTGAAGCTGGGCGGATATTTCTGAAAAGAACCAAAGGAAGCAATAACCAATAATTGCAGGGGTTTATTTATTTTAGAATTTGTTGTGTTACTTTTCAATAAAGGATTCTTCTGTCCTCAGACATAAACTTTTATTGGAAAAGGTATCATTGTTACACAGAAATTATTCAATATAGTTTCACCCAAATAAACTTTGCTGTCATGCAAGCAATTATTTTCTGAAAGGTATGACTTATTCAAATGCCAGGTATCTCACTGTGGAATAAAACCTGCTTCATTTGCAAATGGCTGGTAATTTCATTCAATTATCTTTTCCTATCCAGAAAAGAAAAAAAAATGCTCACGTATAGACACAGGCAAAGTGAACTGATAGTGAACCTGAAATATTCTTTGTATTGTAAATAGGTGGGAGGGGAAGGAGGCACCTCCAAAAGCAAATACTGCAGTTGCTTTTTCAAGTCAGGTTCAGAAATTCACTCTTCTGCTCTAAACACTTTACCCAGGAAACTCTTTCACTAACTTTCTCCACATCTTTTCTAAAAGTGTAGCAAGCAGCTTTGAAGGAGTGCAGAAAAGTTTGGGAGTGATTGATGCATTGTTGAACTTAGAAATATCTATGGCACATTACCATTCCCCGCTACTGAGCTTCAAAAATTTACTGTACTTTAGCATTAATTATACTGAGCATACACTAATTTCCTTTCTGTAGCTGATCCCAGAAATTCCCAGTTTTCAGGTCTCACTTTTCCCTGCATTCACTGATGGGAGAGTACAGGTAAGAAGGTATAGAAAACTTTATTTATAAAGCATGCATCATGTGCATTTAAAAGAAAGAAAAATTACTTCAACCGCTGTCACAACAAGCAGGAAAGTGTTCATGCCTGTTTTGATGACTGGTGCAGTAGTCATTGTTTAATATGTAACAGAAATGTTTTGAGGTTGCCTGCAAAAGAAATAAAACTACTCAGCAATCCAAACACAGCAACATAAAAAGATCTCACATATTTGAATTAATAGCTTATAGGCATATTCTGGAAGGCCATTCAGTGTTTTACGGGTAAACAAGGCTGTGGATGATACTTTAATATTCAAAGCCACTGTACTGATTTTTGAAAGGTGTAATTCTTTCTCATTGTTGCTGTACCATTTCGAATAAGTGGCAACCACCAAACAGAAGGCCAGTATTCCTCAGATAAAGTAGTTTGTATGAAGTGTTGTTTAAATGCCTGAAGTGTTTATACCTGTTTCAATGGCACTTCTCAAAGGAGAAGCGAAAAGCTGCCTGCTACAGATTGGAATGTAGAAATGGGAATAACAACAGCGCACACTCTTGGAAAGCCTGTTCTCAAAACCATTAATTGCTCAGCCAGTCAGTGTTGTAACTGCTGTGACTCAAAATTGTTTGTTTTGAGCTGACTATATGAAAGTTGGATATACCCTCTTAATAGGTTTGAGTGAAGCCAAGTGCCTTAAACCTGCATTTTTTCTAATGGCCAGCAGGGGGAGAGTCCTCTGATCATATAAAGCAGGGGTCCCCAACCCCCGGACCATTTGGAACCAGGCCACAAAGAAAAAATTTTGTGGTTAAAATGTTAGTCATTTTTCTTTCTTCTACCGGATCTTATTTTGAAAAACGACTGTTTCCGCCCTCGCCTCACTAACTGCACTTGACTCTGGAATGTCGTTTCCTGCTTTAGCAACACAAGCTAACCCTTGAAAATAAAATGAGCTAAAAGCAAAATTCACTGAAGAGCTTTTTTGGGAAGGAACAAGCAAACGATGGGGCAGCAGAAGGGTCACGGACCGCCAGCTAAAAGAAAGCTGCATTTAAAAGAAAATACAAAGGTTCTTACCTAAGTTGTAGGTTCATTACAACAGGTGATACACATGCTCCTCAACTGCTGTGGCCGACTGGCTAATAAAGCAGTGAAACCTACAAAACTGCTTCACCACATTGAGACAAAACACCTGTACACACCTCTCTATATAAAATGTAAATGTTGCATTCAGATTACAGACTATTAACTGACAAAGATTTTTGTTAGTGGAACCCCTGCGCCTCTACCCTGTCTGCGGAAAAATTTTCATACATGCAACTGGTCAGTGGTACAAAAAAGGTTGGGGACCACTGACATAAAGAATTCTGACTTTACTGAAGTCTATGGGAAAAGGACCCATATGGTTCCTTTGATTTATAACCTCAGTTAACACATCTTTATTGACTTTATCACCTCAGTTCTGTAATTTTCCAGCTTGGGATCAATAAAATCTATCTATCTATCTATCTATTAGATTCATACCTAATTTAATTGAAAACTGAACATTTAGCATGTTACTGTCATTTTGGTTCTGGTTCAGCAGTCATTTGATTTTTTTTGTGTTTTGTTTCTATGTTTAACCAGAGCCTAGTGCTATATTTTTTCCAGGGTTGTTTTAGGGATTTTTTCCACACTTTTGTGAACTAGTTTTGCTGCCAAATATTTTTGGTTTGCCAAAATGAGTAAATTGTTGCAAACAATGAATATGCTAAGCCCTCTATTTCGATGTGTTCCATGCTTCTGCCAACATTAAACACAGCAAGAAACTGCAGTGATTGTGTCCTGTGTGGTAACTAATTTCCCAGGCTACAGAAGCATAAAGCAAATTAATCTTCTGGAGGTCTCCTTTATGTACAATGTCCTTGGTTTCTAATTCAGATCCACCCCTTGCTTGTCACAGCTGGTTTTCAAAAGTTAATGGTTTATGAAAGAACTTTACAAAACAGTGAGCGTTGTCATAGTAGCTATGTCCATCTTTCATGGACAGTCTGTGGTTTATATGGGAGGAATGTCATGCTGTAAAGGTCCAGCTGGCTATGAGTAGATGCGTGGACTTCCAACTTTAGCCCATGTGGTTTGCACCCTAACCACTTAGGTATCAATTACCCTAGGTTTTGTTGCCTGTAAAATACAGTGAAATATTTTAACCTTGGAGCTATTTGCTCCTTTCATCCAAACTACTGGGGATTTTTAGAAGTATGAGCAGTTTATGTAATGCACTGCTATGTAGCTTTCACCTTGTTGACTTGCGCTGAATAACGGCACCTTGTCAACCAGGAACCTACAAATTCACTGACATTCATGAGAGCAGAGTTCCTCCAAATTTCAAGTTTGCTTTCAAGTTGCACCCCAAAGCTGCCAGTGCCAGTGACATCCAGCATGATCTCCTAGAAGAAATGTGGAAATGCTGAGTTAAACTTTAGTCAAATAAGAGACATTAAAGTGTACTCGGTGAATTCTGACTTGAGATCTGTGGGAGAATTCAACAACAAAACAAGATAGCAACAGAAGAATAACTCCCTAGGGAAAAACTTTCAAAAACCTTTTTTGGGGAAAAAGACAGGTTAGTCCATAAATGCAGTTTTTATGTCCAGCTTACCATGGAAACCAAAGTTAATTTAGATAATTTTTCAAACTAACTGTCCAAATGAGTGGCATGGGCATTTTAGGTACAGGTACAGTAAATGGTAATGTAAATGGAACCCCTTTTCTAGCTTTTGAAATGATCAAAAACAATAATTTTCTTATTCATATGGGACAAAAGAGGTTAAAACAATCTGATTTTAGTGAGCATTATAAAATGTGAATCAGATGTCTGCTTGTGAACTTATTCCTTCTCAGCTGATGGAGAAATGGTGCTGCTGGGTCTATGGGGCCTAACCTCATCGTCCTTTCCCTCAGAGAACACGAAAAGGCACATCTACTGCAGATGAGAGAAGAGGAAAGAGAGTAAGAAGAGAAATAGTGTGGGTGGATGAGGTGAGGAGAGTAGTATGGGAAGTCAGCAACACAGGATAGACAAGGTAGGATAAAGTGAGATGGGAATATAAGATCCCAAAAAAAGCAGTGAAATACTAGAAGGCTGAGAGCTGTGATTGAGTGAAGAGGGGAAAAGGGGAACAAGAGAGTAAACAGTAGAAGGTAGGGCTGCTAGAGGTGAGGATGGGTGGAGAGGAGGAAGACAGGCAAATAATATACAAGAGGAGCTGGGAGTAGGGAGAAGGGAAGAGAGGCATTTTAAAGAGGTAGACGAGGTGTAGATAGGTAAAGAGGAAGAGGAAGGTAGTTGAGAGAGGCAGACAGCAGATGTGTGTGTGTGCGTGTAGGTGTGTGTGTGTGTGTGCTGGGGAGAAAGAGAGAAGAGAGTCCGACACAGAAGGGTATTGCTGCATAAGCAGTCTGTCCAGCTGTCTCGCCTCTGAAAACCAGCGGAGACGAGTGATGCCAGGACTGTTCTCTTCAACATCTCTCTCTCACTCTGTTAACAGTTACTGCTTTATCCCCCCCTCCCCCTCCCTCTCTCTCTACAGTTAGATGTTCTCGTTCTATTACCGCCTGTCCTTTACTTCCTCTCTTTTTAGCCCGTTTTGCTGTTTATTGGTTTATTCATGTAATGTTCTGATGTCTAGCAGTTGGAATCAAAGCTGGAAAACGAGGTCTGCGTGCTCATGAATGTTTGCACGTGAGTGCCTATGGTAACATTCACATTATACAGTGTAAAAATGTATCTACTGGGGTTCTTATGTTTTGTGTGTATATGAGACACACTGTAGTATGTTTAGCGTTTACCCTGAGGCATGTGCCTGCGCTTTCATATTGTATGTCCATGTAATATTTGGGGTGTATTCGAATCTGCTGGGTTTGAGAGTAAAGTGAGACATTTGCATATACATTTAGGTGTTCCCATGGTTTTTTACAGTGGAGGGAATGAGCTGACTAATGGGAAGTAACAGCTGACCAGAAAGACAGGTGCTGCACCACGCAGAGACGTTAAATTGGTTCTGGGATGGGGAGACGATGCTGATGACACATTTAGCCTGTCTTTAAGGAGCAGAAGCGAGTAATGGAGCGAGAGAGGGAGGAGGAAGGAGAGACAGCGCCAAGCTGGTCTGATAATGACGTATGATAATGACGTATGATAATGATGTTTTTGAACGATAAATAACTTTATGTTCCATGTTACTCTTATGGTTCAATCTGCAAAAAAGGAAAACAAGTTTTGTTTTTTTTTTATAATTAAAACTAATTACTTATGGCTAGAAGAAGAATTATGCCGGCCTCACTATGATCCACAGTGTCCCTGGCTGCATCAAATCAGCACTATTGTTGTATTGCATTCCTTCTGTCTCTTTTCTTCATTTCCTGCAGATTCTCTACTAGGGTGGCTGTGGCTCAGGAATTAGAGGTGGTTGCTTTCCAGCAGGATGGTTGGTGGTTCAGTCCCTGGCTGCTCCAGTCTACATGTCAACGCATCCTTGGGCATGACATTGAACCCCAAATTGCTTCCGATGCATCTATCGTCCTGTGAATGTGTGCATGATCGTGAAATGTGCTTAAAGGCATAGAATATGTGTGTGATTGGGTGAATGAGGCTCGTAGTAAAAAGCGCTTTGAGTGCTCAGTAGAAAAGTGCTATATAAGCATTTACTGTCACTATCACTAGAAGCATCAACACTTGCCTTTCCTCTTTTCACCACAACAGACAAAAGGATCTGCATTAGTGAAAGAGTGTCATTTCTTGCATGTGATACAAAGAAATGCAGGGTAGGAAGTTTGGTTTGTGCATATTAATTACTTAAAAGGGCCTAAGGATTTTTCTTTTGCAATGAAGAATTTGGCTGTGCAAAGTTGCTGGAGTTTTAAACATTTGTAATCTAAGGTAAACCCCAAACAGATGCAGTTTATGATACAATCTGTTTGGCAAGTGTTCTATTTTCTTGTTTTAATGCCATGCTTGTTGGCATCAATGCTGGGACTTTTCATTCATTTTTTTCTCTGCTGTGTGTGTGGTGATTGTGTCTGTTTGTGTTTGTCCTGTTTATTTGAGCCCAGCTTAAGACAAACTGAAAACCATGGTACTTCCAACTTCACCTCTTAGAGACAGCAGTCATTCACACAACTGTGAGAGGTCCTTGTGAGTAAAACAACACCCATTATCTCCACCAGAGGGTTATGTTTTCATCGGCGTTGGTCTGTCTGTGTGCAATATCACAAAAATATTATAACCTTTTCTTTGGAGGGGTGGAGTGTGGTAGAAGTAACAAATCATTACATTTTTGGAGGTGAATAGGAATGTGATCAGGATTTTTTTTAATAATATTTTTTATCATTGTGGAATAGGGGCAGTTTTCAGAAATTTTACTCTCTCTCTCTCTCTCTCTCTCTCTCTAATATATACTAATATTTCCATAATCAAGGAATCACATTATGGGGTCAAATTATTATGGTATTCAGGTGTAAAACAGTCACAGGGGAACTCTATGGCCTTGGTGGATGTTTGCACTCTTTCAGTGCTTCTAGTTTGTTTGTCTGTGTGCAATAAAGCTAAAAGTTCTGAAGTGATTTTCATGAAATATTTTTCAGGGGTGGTGTGTGGTATAAGCAATAAACTATTACATTTTAGAAGTGATCACCATTTTTTAATGTAGCTTTTAAATTCTTTTTATCCACTGTGGATGGGGCAATTTGAGGAAATTTGGTTCTAGCTCCAAAAACAATCTCTATAGTGTTTGCATAAAAATGACGGCTCAACATCTCTATATGGCCTGCCGTACTGAAGTTTGCTCAGGACCCCAGTAGCATTTAGGATTTTATGATCCACAATGTTGAAATATATAGTATTCATGAAAAATTGGTTACTGTGACTTAGTAAAAAACTCTACAAGTTTGCAACTAACATCAAATTGTAGCTGAAACTATGCTGATTCAGGGCAGTGCCAACACAGCTATGAAGCTAGATCAGGGAGAAAACTATAGTTTTCAGACATAATGGTATCAGGGGGCCTTGTGGGAGGTTAGTGCTCTCTGAGCACTACTAGTTAGATGTAAGCTATCCTAACAAAACCATTCTAGAGATCCAGAGAAGGTTATCCTGATGTCAAATGGCTCTCTCTTTCTGTAAGTGTGAGAGCAGCAGTTGGTTTCTGGCAGCACACTGGAAATCCTGTGGTGCTCAAAGGTTTAGATAAGATGAAACTTTAATAACCCCTGTGGGGAAAACTGGCTCATTGCAACAGCAAACTGTCTGAAAACAACAATGGGAGTTTTGTACCATATAACTGAAGATAGTACTGCAAACATGGGGTTGGCCCTATCTGAAAACCTTATTCATATTTCCACAATGTCAGCTTAGTAGGTACAGAAAAACTTGCCTCATTATGACTGTGTTATTACAATTATCATCAACAAAATTAAATGGCTGTTGAACAAAGTAGATTATCTTCCAGAATTTAATATTATTCAAACTTTGCCATTTAAAGAATTATATTATGAAGAATAATTGTTGCTATTTATGTCCCTAAATCACTCTGATAATGTTTATTAGCTTGGTAATTAAATATGACAAATTCAAGATGAAATCTGGAAACATAAATATGTGTAACAGCTGCAATATGGCAGATGGAGAAGAGGAAATGCTGAGGCACTTAGATAAATTATGAGTTGGTTAGTAAATACACTGGATTTTGTTGTGTTGGAAGCTCACTAAAGTCCATAGTTACAAGCATTAACAATAGAAAGGTATATTTTTCAGTTTAGATACACAGCTAGATTTCTTAAAATTAATATTTCATCTTAACATTATATACAGTTTCTTATGAACATTCAAGTCCTAACAGCGTTAAAAAAAAACTTAACATAATCAAATTCAGACAAATGAAAACACACCAAAATGTCCTCTTTCTCTCTGTTCAGTGTTCATCCATGTTGCATCGCTTTCATTCAACACACTGTCATGTGATAATCTATTTTCTTTTTAAACTTCTTCTGTGTGTCTGTGTGCTTTCATATGTGAGAGGTATGTATTAAATGTACACGAGCCTATACATATTCATAAAACTCTGGCATTCACACATTCATGTGATAGTTATTGGCTAAAGTGAGAGCACAGACATGTATTCGATCTATGTATGCGTGCGTGAGAGTGTGCCAGCGTGCCGCAGCAGGACTGACAGTTCCAATAAACATCAGCATTAAGGCAGAACTGAGACCTTCCACTGAGTTCAGCCCCTCATCCTCTCTGTCTTTACTGTCTTCCCCTCGCCTGTTCTTTCACACTTTTTTGTTGCAGTCTGTAGTCCCTTTTCTTTTTCCTTCCTTCTGTCTGCCCCTGCTTCTCATGTCCAGAAGATATATAAATGTCTTTAGCAGTATACAATGCAAGGCAGTACTTATTGTGTTGCTCAGCATGACTGAAGAGGCCTTAAAGTGTCAGCAGAAGTTACTGATAGTTACAGCCTGTTCTGGCTGATATGCCTAGCAGCTTTGCTATGCTCCCCTGAGTCTCCCTTATTGTACTGTATGCTCTTGTTGACAAGGCAAAATCATACCAATCAAAATTTCATATTTTCTTTATATTTTAAACTATTGGAAATTTAGATCAGCCTCGTAATGTGTTTGTGTAATGTCAAGTATCCTTCTGAGTATTTCAATTGAATAGCAGGGGAACCTGCAATCAGCATTTTTTAAAGAACTTTTTCTGAGATTTTTTTTTTGTAGAGTTATTCTTTAAAGAAGCAATGCTGCAATTTGCTGAATATTTGAACAAAGTGGAATGATCTGACAGGTTACAATAAAAGGATTATAGAATAGCATCAATATAATCAAGAATTTCAGGAATTCAGTTAACCTCTTTAGCTCTAGGCCAGCATTTAAAATTTCTTCCCAGGAAAAAAAGAAAACAACAATCCATAAAAGTCAGTAACAGCTGCAGAACAATGAGGTCAAAATCAATAACCCTGGGCTGTGCTGATGAGAGACACTTGGGTGAATTTTGAAATACAGTAAGTTTCCTTTTTGCCTCATATCAGTCCAGAGTATGATATTAAATATGTATAATTTTACTACACCTAATCAAAATTGTTAATGAGAGTTAATACCAGCCATGAAACAGAGTTAGTAACATTTAAGTTATTGAACTGATTCTAGAGATTCTCATCCATTTTATTCATGATAGCAGTAAGTAGCATGTGGCTCCTGCAGTGTATTTGCCATTCATGGCACTATTAAAAATGGTTCCAAATGCATTTTTATAACAAGTACTGTTTGGACCAAGAACATGATCTCAGGAAAAAGAGGGTAATACTGAACTCATGTCAGTCAGAACTCTTGCCAAAGTAAAGATATCACTGATGGCCTAAATGGAAATAAATAGTATTTGGTTGGAAAATGAAAATGATATTTAGGCAAATATTTGACTTTTAAAGTAAAAGTGTAATTGTGTAAACTATCAAGGGGACGTTCAATGTCTTAAATATCACTAATCTGCCATTGGTTCAAACATTACAAAGTCATGCTGTTCTACCAAAAGCACTTCAAATTTTTTTGCCAGGATAAGTGCATAGCTTTAGAGGATGCTGGCATTATATTAACATAAAAATGCCAGATCACTGGCTGTCTTGCAGGTGGGGAACAAATTGGATTCTGTCCTTGATGGGCAGAGTCCAACTTGATCTGTGGTCATAGTAAGCATAGCATAGAGGTACAGGATATAGAACAAGAGCTACCATTGTTGGAGTTAGTCTGCTTGATACGAGACTGACCTGAGATGTACCTGAATGACAGTTCAGATCAACACAACAGAGACCCAGCCACCCTGCAGGCAAGGAGACATGAGATGAGACTGGCCAAGATGAGCTCTTTGTACAATTAAACTTTTATAATAAAATACTTGGGTATTGCACCTTTAAATAACTTGCATGTGCAATTCAGTAGCAACTTGAAAATAAGTTTGGAGCATCTTTTGATTTCCACAACTGAGTATTACTAGGCAGCCCTGCATTTTAAAGTGCCGCCTTTGTGCCAGACATGAACAAATATATTGCTGCTGTTTGTTGTCCTACATTTCACAGTTGGCATACAGTATATGTCATGGGTACTGGTAATTGCCGCTGAAGAAGAAGAAGATGAAGAAGGGGAAAAAAAAAAAAATTCTCTACCAGATACCTTGAAGCTTGAGGCCTGGGAGCTTGAGAGTTGGTTCTGCACAGTATCTTAGCTGTTCTAGGACTGTGCTTTCTGGACAGAGATCTCAGATGTCATTCCTGAAAGACAAGAAAGCTCCTTACAATGCATGGAGGATTTCACCCCAAATCCAGCACCCTGAGACTATATAAGTGGAAGGAAGGAGGCCTAGTGACGGTCAGAACCACTATTCAGCATGAAGCAACAAAGATCCATGATTACCTCAGAAAGATGGCCACAACTGATCATGTGCTTAGTGAATACCTCGGGCAGCAAAAATCCAGGATAGAAGAGGAGCAAGCATCATGGAAGATAGAAGAAGTGGCTGATGTCGAAAAATCCTTCCAAAAATAAAAACAAAAAACAAAAAGAAAAATCATATCAATGGCTGGACAAAGCTGGATTGAAAGACAGCACAGAGGCACTAATCATGGCAGCACAGGAACAAGCTCTGAGCACAAGATCGATACAGACTGGGGTCTACCGCGCCAGGCTGTGCAGACATGCCTCAGAGACAATCCAGCCCATAACAGCAGGGTGCAAGATGCTAGTGGGCAGGCTATATACGGAATGACACAACCAATTAGCTGGCATAGTGTACAGGAACATCTGTGCCGAGTATGGCCTGGAAGTCCCAAGGTCAAAATGGGATACACCTCCAAAGATGGTTGAGAATGACCAAGTGGCACTTTGAGATACAAATGGATAAAC
>VUQH01090930.1:30325-40617 GCA_015106775.1 Etroplus canarensis
CTATATACGGAATGACACAACCAATTAGCTGGCATAGTGTACAGGAACATCTGTGCCGAGTATGGCCTGGAAGTCCCAAGGTCAAAATGGGATACACCTCCAAAGATGGTTGAGAATGACCAAGCTAAGATCTTGTGGGACTTCCAGACACAAATGAATAAAATGGTGATGGCTAGCCACCCGGACATAGTAGTGGTGGACAAGCAGAGGAAGAAGGTCGTAGTGATAGATGTAGCAATCCCAAGTGATGGCAACATCTTAAAGAAGGATCACAAGAAGCTTGATAAATATCAAGGTCTGAAAGAAGAACTAGAAAGATGTGGAAGGTGAAGGTAACAGTGGTCACTATGGTAATCGGATCACTCGGGGCAGTGAGCTTGAAGGACAAAAGACCGCCCTGTTACAGATTGGCCAATTTCATGTATAACAAGCTATTGGATTTTTTTTAGATCGCAAGATGATGAAATTTTAAGTTAATGCATAAATAGAATAATACTACTTTAATTCACTGAAAGATTTCCTACAGACAGATAGTATTGGGCATTACTTACTGACAGTCACTCATTTGTGATAAAACACTGCTGGTTTCTCTCAACATCTCTTTTGCTTCCCGTCATTCCCTTCTTGTCTCGCTTCCATCTGTGTACACTCTCTCCCCAGCCTCACTCCCCTCACCCCATTCTCTCCCTCTCTCCCTCTCTCCCACCTTCTTCATGCAGACAGCTGATGCTGGTGTGTCAGCAGTACAGTTATTTTTTAGGTGAAAGCTACTGCTCCTATAGACGTGTGTGTGTGCCTTTGTCTGTGACTGTATGAGAAAGAATCTGTTTGTGTGTATTTGTTTGTGTCTCAGGGTGCATATACCTGCTGTAAATGTGTTTGTGTTGTAAATTAGCATGAGAGAGTGCAATAGACAGCAACAGAAACAGTGTTTGTGTGCATACATACAGTATGTCAATGTGAATGAGTGTGCTGCATCTAAGAGTTCCTGTGCAATGCTTGCTGCATCAGGCAGCTGGATTGCTCCCTGCATTTGCTGCATAAGGTATAACTGTACACTATACACTATGTGACGCATTGAATAGCTCTATTGTTTTGCTGCATTGAGTACTTATTCAGCCCTATCTCCATCTCTGCACCAGGGAAAACTTTTGTTTCACTATATCTGCATTAATGCTGAATACTCCTGGGTGTTCATGCTATAAGCAGCATCTGGGACCTTCTGCAACTCACTCCTGCTACAAACCCTTAACCCATTTCTCCTTGACTGAATATTCAGCAAGATTTACTATCTATTTGGATACAAGAGTAAAATCAGTTTAAAGGCTTGCTACTACAAGTTCTTATTATCACTATGATGTGGTTCATTAATGAAAGTAAATACATTAAAAAACAAGAAATTTTTTCTTTCATCTTACAAAAATAATTCAGCACAGCACGATGGTACAATAGTTAGCGCCATTGCCACACAACAAGAAGGTCCTGGGTCTCGATCCACTGGCCAACTATGGACCTCCTGTGTGGAGATTGCATGTTCTGCTTCAGATAGTTTTTGGTACTTTGGATCTTAAGAGCAGTGAGATGTTAAGGTGGATTGAAGCTAAAAAAGACAAGTTTAAAAGTGTAGAATTGTCAGCATTGTAAAAAACAAAAGAAAAAAAACCCTGACTTTCTTAGTCTTAATAGATGTCCCTGTGATTAATCAAAATCAGAATACTCAGAAGATTATGGATGCTAAATTAAATATGAATACATATAAATAAGAAAGACTGAAAATATGAAGATAAAAATTTATAAACGCTATATGTAAGAAAGTGCATTTTGTAACATAAATACTTCAACATTAAACAATACTACATAAAATATAGACAAGCTATAACACTACAAAGTAGCCCGTGTGTCATAGTGAAGAGTTGTAAAGATTGATCACCACAGGTAGGAATAATTTCCTGTGGTATTCTGTCGTGCATTAGTGTGGGATGAGTGTCTTACTGAACATGCTCCTGTGCCTTTCCAGCATGTCATGGAGGGGGTGTATAGGGTTGTCCAGTATCGTTTGTAACATGGACAACTACCTCCTTTCTGACACTACTGTCAGAGTCAGGCTCCACACCCATGACGTTACTGGCCTTGTGGATCAGTTTGTTGAGTCTGTTCTTGTCTGCTGCCCTTAGTTTGCTGCTCCAGCACACCACAGCATAGAGGATGGCACTGGCCACCACAAACTCATAAAATATTCTGAGCATTGTCTGGCACATATTGAAGGACCTCAACCATCTCAGAAACTAGAGATGGCTCTGGCCCTTCTTGTAGAGAGTGTCTGTGTTTTCAGTGAAAGCCACTTTGTCAATACACAAGGAACAAATTCATGTCAGGAGTTAATTTGGCCATCCAAAATTATTGCAATATCCTCTGAAAAGGTCTGAAAATGCAAAGTAATGCTCAGTTCCAATAAGTAAATATTAGAACTTGCTTCATGGATAAACAGCGTTACAGAATATTACAGAAAGAGGATGTAATAAGGAAACAAGAGCCTGTCAAATCTTAAGTAGCAAATTATGTAAAAACCATGAAGGAAATATGCAATACCTTTTCATTTCATGAGCATTTGAGAAGCAGTTCCTCATTCCACCACACAGATGTTATGTTGTATGCCACACATTTCTCACACATTTAAACCATATTTCATGCACATCATATACAACTAGATTTTTTAATCACACACAGACAACTACTTTTACAGCTCAGCTTGACTTAGACTTTTCCCCATTATTTTATGATGTTATTGCCTCTGCCAAGAAAGTGGTGGTTTTGGTTTGGTGTATCTGTTCGTTAGCAGTATTTCACAAAAAGTTACAGACAGATTAGCATGAAAAATTTGCCAGTGGTGAGAGTTGGCCCAGCTTAGAAGTGATTAACTTCTGAAGTCAATTTGGATCCAGGCCTGGGTCTGGGATTGTTTTCAAAAATTCTTCAACACTGTGAGATAGGGCAAAATGTGGCATTATACATTATGTCTATTTCCTTCTTTTTGGTCATTGGATAGGGGCTCAGAATAGAGTCACTGCTCCTCCACATTGAAAGAAGCCAGTTCAGGTGGTTTGGGCATCTGATAAGGATGCCTTTTGCATGCCTCCTAGGTCAGGTGTGTTGTGCATGTCCAAATGGGGTTGACTGAATGGAAAAAGGTGGCCAAGGAGAAGTAGTTCTAGACGTCTTTCCATACACTACTGCTCCAGTGACCCAGACCCAGATAAGCGGCAGAAAATGGATAGATATATTACATTTGTGCTTCTTGTAATATAGATTGGGCTATAGATCATAGAGCTGATGTTATTACCTCATTGAAAGGTAGTTTTGTTTCAATTTCTAGAAATAAAGATAGAAACATTTTACCCAAGGAAAATAAAAATGTGCAGATTTTTCACCGTTGGTGGAGGTATGCAGTCAGATTTTGCTTGTATTCCAGTTTGCATATAGAAAAAACTCAACTAATGTCAAATATGCAGACAGGATTGGATAAAAATCACTGAAACTCACCAAAAACCTCTCTACCTGCCCTCTATAACCAGCAATGACTGGACTACTTCTTCAGTATTTTACTGTTGTGGAAAACACGGAAGTTTGCTGTACTTGCTAACTACATTGTTTTATGAAATTTCTATTTTAGTTGAAAACAGTTTACCCAGCTGTCAATATGACTATATTTTTTACTGTGCAATTATGCCGCCGTATATTTATAAAACTTTGTACTGATGTTGATCTTGGCTGCTTCTTGTGTTTTGCCATCTGTCTCATATTTGCTCAGCCTGGCAGCGCAAGCTCTGTTTCCATGCAACAAGAAATTTGCGATGCTGAAGGAGGCACATAGCATTTGCGGGGGAAATGACCATGTCGATCAGGAAGCAAGCTACTCCCTTGTTACATTTGGATACTGGCCCCCTGTTCACAATCCATGTATCTCAGAAAATGTCTTCCACACTGATGGGCACATTATTTCCAGCATCTCTGTAAACTAGAGCGATATGAGCACCAGAGAACAAACTCACCACCAAAAAAAAAAAATTCTTTTTCTCTTGTCTTCGAGCTACCATTCTCTTATTCCCCTTCTGTCACTGAGCTGCTTTCATTACATTCCTCATTCGGTTTCTTAGTCCCTCCCACTCCCCCTTTCTCTGTCACCCTCCTCTCCATACGTCCTTTCAAAGTAGTGAAGAAGTGACGGATTGACTGAATATCTGTCTCTCTGTGGGAAATGAGCCTGTTAATGTGGCAAACTGAGCTTGTTCCTCATCTATAAGCCTGTGTAACGCTGTGCGACTATTGAGGCTGCCGTGTGCACAGAGGCACATCTGCTTCCTTTCCAAAAGTCAAACGGAGCGCAAAATGAGTGGTGAATATAAATCCATTTCCTGTCTCTTTCAGGTCTTCATCAGTCCATCTCCCCACTATTGTTTCTCATGATCCTCTTCCTCTGTGACACCTTTCCATCTTCCATTTCACCTGCTGTCACACACACACATGCTATTATTATTTTCGGCCACTATTGTGCTGTCCATTTTTCTTCCTTCTTTTCTCTTTTAATCACCCTATCCTTCATTCACCTTATCTTCTTTCTAACTGTCTGCACCATCATCCTAACAGTTCTGACAGAGGAGGCTGTTATGAAAAGGTATCAGAGAGTCAGGTGGACTGACAGACGACTCAGGCAGACGCCTCACCATCTGGTGAGGAAAAAGGGAGGGCAGGAAAGAGAGAGTCGCTCAAAGTCATTAGGGAAGGCTGCAGGGATTAAGGTATAAATAATCCAAAAATCAATCAGACACAATATTGTGGTCCAGTACCACAACCTCAGAAGGCCTGGCTGCATAGCTGGGCAGGAGGCCAGTATTAAACAGTGGCTTAAACAGTGAATTACAATAGACAGTCAACAAAGCACACCAGGCTAGCAGGGCTGCTTCATGATGCCTGCTATCAGTGAATGTTAAGTAGCTGCACAATGGATATTACAGCTGAGAACGCAGCAGAGAAGAGGTCATTTCACAATAAAGGCTCACATGTCTGACAAAAGGTTTTACCCAGAGTGGCTTATTGAATTGCATTAATACAACTCAGTCTCTTGAATGTTCCAATGATAAACAACAAATTTTACTTGCAAATACGATTTGTAGGACACATTATTTTGCCCAAATATATTTGGGTTGTAAAATAACAGATCTGTTATTTATGATTCAGTTTTGGCAAAACTATATGAGATACATTCCAAAAAGTTCAATAATCCCACCTGCTCTGCATTAAAGACCACAAACTTTATCATCATTCCCTATGCTTGTCTGTTTGCCAATTTCGGCACCCCACATCTTTGTACTCATCTTAAAGATTAAGGTTAAATGACTTGCATTAGACACAATGAGAGAGATCCACCATGCACTGCAAATGCTCAAGTGCAAGTGGTCAGATTGGAACTTTCAAGAAGTGATTCAAACATAGCAGGAACACTTGGAGCAGCTGGCAAGAGTCAAATTTTAATAAGGCATGGTCCTTCCTTTTTATAGGCAGAGATGCTGAGCTTTTCCATCCATTGTTCCATATTCTGCTGCTTATCTGTGTCTGGGTTGTGGAGGGAGCAGTCTAAGCAGAGATGCCTAGATCTCCCTCTCCCCAGCCACCTGCTCCAGCTTTTCTGGGAGGACACAAAGGCACCTCCTAGGTCAGATCTTAGTTAAATGCCCGAATCACATCAGCTAGCTCCTTTCGATGTGGAGGAGTAGAAGCTCTGTTCTAAATTCCTCCCAAATGACCGAGACCCTCACACTATCTCTAGGGCTGAGCCCAAACACCCTTCAGAGGAAGCTCATTTCCAGTGCTTGGTTCCCTGATTTCATTTTTTTTTTGGTCACTACCCAAAGCTTGTGACCTTAGGTGAGGCTAGTAACATAGCTCAAATAGTAAATTAGCAGATTTGCTTTAATGCTCTGCTCTCTCTTTTACCACAACAGACCGGTACAGCATCACCCCAAGATATTTGGACTCCTTCACTTGGGGCAGCAACTCAGGCTCAACCTGAAGTGAGCACTTCCGCCCTTTTCAGGAACTTTTTTCAGAACTATGGCCTCAGACTTGAAGGTGCTAATTCTCATGCCAGTCGCATCACACTCTGCTACAAACTGACCCAGTGCAAACTGAGGGTCATTATCTAATGAAACCAGAAGAACTATATCATTTGCAAAACGTAGAGATGAAGTCCCGAGACCACCAAACTCAACACCCCCCACCCTTCAGCTGTGCCTAGAATTCCTGTCATTAAAAATTATGAACAGAACTGGTGACAAAGGGAAGACCTGGTGAAGTCCAGGACCCACCCCAGGAATTAATCTGATTTATTGCTGATAATGTGAACCCAGCTCTCACAATGGCTGTACAGTGGGTGAATAGCCCACAACAATAGGCCCAATACACCTTACTCTCAAAGAACCCTTGCATATCCTCAAGAGGATAAAGAGTTGGTGCAGTGTTATATGACCAGGTCAAAAAGCCCATTGTTCCTCCTGAATCTAAGGTTTGACAAATGGACAGACTCTCCTGGTGTAGCCCTTCCCAGGGAGACATACTCATTGAGCTTTTGCTTTTGTTAATGTTTTTTTGACTTTTGAAAGCACAACAGCACACTTCAAATATACCCACTTCTGCTGATATGGCAGTAACAAACAGTGGCTGCATATGTAGACCAACATTAGCTGTCATTTCGTGCCAGGTTGTCGCAACCTGGCACATGAAAGTTCAATATTTACTCTCCTTTTAGCTCTGTTTGGGTCTCCATCAACTCCTAAAGAATCTTAGTTGTTAAAAGGTCTGAATATGTTACTTCTGTAATCTCAGAGTCAAAAACTTCGGACACTAAAGTGCAGATTTATGATGCATTTATCATGCCAGGGGTGACATAGGCCTTATATCTGCCATGATGGCTTTATTGCAGTTGAATTTCAGTAAGTTGTCTCCTGCCAGCTGTAATGACTGACTGTAGCCAGAACAGTTCACCCGAAAACTCACTTTAAAATTTTGATTTCTTTCAAGTGAAGTTATGCAAGTTTACACGTCATAATATTGCCAAGGGCAAATTGTGAAACCACACATACTGAGTTTTATTCTGTCTGTCGTCATCCTTTTCTCTTTCCCTGTATTCCATCATTTGCAGTCTAAACTTTATTCACTCATGGCTAAAAGTTGGTTGGACCTGCGTAGCTTTCTGTATAAGGAAAGCTACTCCAAACAGGTCGACAGTGATGTCAACAGGGCTTGAGCAGTTAAAACAAAAACAAAAAACCAAGCTAAAAATAAAAATAATTAATATGATTTGGCCCAGATGCAGTGCAGTCATGCAAGCTCAAACTCTTTGTACCCAGCTTCACAGTTAATATTTTTACATGGCTTAAATACACATTTTTAGCTCATGTTATTTTAATCCTTGGCTCTAATCCGATTTTAGCTGCATTATTATAGGGAAGTGGGAGAGAGAAAGGACATCCCATGTACACAGTTCATCTTGCCCTCTTGGTTTGTTAATACTGAGAGAGAAGACTGATTAAAGTGAAACCCACAAATATCGACAGTTTAAGACTTAGAAGATTATATGGTAAATGAAGATTTTACTAAACTTCCCTAATATTAAAAATGCAATTTCTAAGCATCAAACTTTCCTAAAGTGCATCTCACTAAAATTGTTTTTAATATATCCTGCTGTGTTTTTTCACTAAAATGCTCTATGTCCAGGAACCTACTGCAAATCCCATTTTCTTCTATAAAGAAGTAACAGACTGTGAGATGATTGATTAACAAACTGGAAGTATTTCCATACTATTATGCAAAACTATTCATAACTGACAATGTAATATGATTGCCAAATTAATTATAAGTTGGCATACTGATGTCAAACTTGCAGATGTGTTTTAATAAAATAGTGTTTGTGGGAGTTCAAGCAGGATACAATATGGCCATTTTTGTAGCTATATTGTGTGGCTCATATGGAAATGTTCAGGGTCCTAATTCCAAATGAATGACTTCAGGATGTAGAAGGAAAATGGTGAAAACATTAAAAACACAACTCGTTAAGTGAAACATTGATCTAATCTACCATCCTCTATCGGCTTCAGTCATAAATTCAAAAGGGTTGCTTTGCACAATTCAAAGAGTTAAAAAATGAACAAAAGGAGGGTATGTTCAATATGTGATGCTTCTTTTATAAAAACAATTGGATTTTGTTTTAAGAAGTTTCAGGAAAAATCTGAAAAAATACTAAAACTACTGATGAATCATTTTAAAAACAATATTGAAAGGATGGATCTTGGGTTCCAGTAACATCTTTTCACTACAGACTTACTGTTGGTGATGCACTGATGAAGGCTTGTAACTGCCCCACTTGTAAAACAATAAAATATAACACACCTTGATTACTGATGATGCATTAAAAAGAAAAGGAATGCCAACCAACGCTAATCTTGCTCCTACAATTTTCTCATCGTTCTTGCAGAAACAATTTAAACTCAGTAGGGTGGTACTGGGACTGTGAGTGAACAGCAATTTTCTAGTCTAAGGGGACTGAAGACTTTTTTTTCTTACTTTTCAAAAACTGTGCTTTCTTACTTGTATTATACTACAGAAAAGTTTTACACTCCCCTGTGCTGCTGAATTGTAGATTTGACACAGTTGCCTTGTTAACTGCCTGCTATTTAAGTGTCAATCATCCTGAGATAAAAGCCATATTGAAACCAATAATACCTCAGTTTTTTTTTCTTTATCCAGATCCCCTCCATCACATCTATACTTGCCATCTTGCTCTGTCCTCTGAGCATTTTCTCGTATCTTTGACACTTTAGAGAAGCCACACTAGACAAGTCAACATGATCAATTTTAGAGTCAGATGTCATCACTCACACCTAGATACCCTTCGCCAGCAAGCTTTTAAACAAATCAATCAAACTGTTAATTAATCATATAAGTGAATTGTGCTATATGTGGACATTGATCCACATGCACTCTTCAATACCACCACCCCATGTCCCAGCACACTCTCACACCTTCAATTCTCCTCGAATGAGCTCGATATAAAAGGGCCCTTTGCTCAATTCTAATTTCATCTCTGATCTCTTTTTCAGCATCGATCTTCATATACCCTGTGCGGCACAAAGTGATATTGAGAGTGGGCTTGATATGGAAATGGACATAGATTTAGCATAAAGAAAAAAATGAAGATGGCAAATGTGTCCCAGAAAGAAAAAAACATGAGAGTAGAAAAAAGTGAGACTGTGACAAAGGGAATATGAGAGTGTTGATTAGATTAACTTGTGCTGAGTTTCTTCTTTTTTTCTTTTCAATTTAGGGAACTTCATCAGAGGAAAGTTAAAGTGAATTATGCAATGCCCTTGCTGGGTTGGCTTATGGATTGTTGTGCCTGCTGGTTAGGCTTTCTGCACTGGCACCTTCAAATACTAGCCTGAGAGGGTGCCTGCTTAGGATTGGGATTTTCTGTGTGTCTGCATGTGGGGTTAAGATGTAAAAGCCACCTAACAGGTTTGGCTCTTGCTTTTCTGGAAATGATGATGTATAGAAGAAAGCAAACATTTTTTTGCCCATAAAACTCCTTTCTTGCTGAAATGTCACAAATAACCCTACAGAAACTGTTTAAGAAAAATCTGAAAACACAAGAATTTAATGTGTCCCTGTCCACAGTCTTCTTTCATCTGCTCCCATTAGGGATCATCACAGTGGATCATCTGCCTCCAGCTCACCCTATCCCTTGCATCCTCTTCCCTCACACCAACCATCTGCATGTCCCCTTCACTGCATCTGTGAATTTTCTCTGTGTTCTTCCTCTTCTCCTCCTGCTGGGCAGCTCCATCTTTAAAGTCCTTTGTTCAGTATATCCACTATCCCTCCTCTGAACATGTCCAAGCCATCTCTGACTTCTCTGCTTCTCTGACTTTATCTCCAAACTTCTTAACTTGTGCTGTCCCTCTGATGTACTCATTTCTAATCCTGGCCATCCTGGACACTCCAAGCAAAATCTCAACATCTTCAGTTCTGCCACCTCCAGCTCTGCCTCCTGTCTTTTTGTCAGTGCCACCATCTCCAAACCATACATCATAGCAGGTCTCACTACCATCTTGTAAACCTTTCCTTTCACTCTTATCCTTCTGTCACAAAGCACCCCTGACACTCGTCTCCACCCACTCCACCCTGCTTGCACTCTCTTCTTCACCTCTCTTGCTGCTGCCTTGGATGGTTAAACTTATCTA
>VUQH01090931.1:5812-30542 GCA_015106775.1 Etroplus canarensis
ACTATGGGATAACACATGTGACTTGAACTATGAGCTGTGACTAGATTCAAAGTCCACAAACAGATCCTGGGGAAAAGGAGGGGTTGTAGCCGGGGTGGAGGTATACAGAGTCAGCGTTGCAGGGGGAGACAACGCAGGAGGTGGACAGTCCAAAGGGGTCCGGGTGAGTTAAGATCCAGGGAGGTTCCAGAACGTGCTTGATCCAGCAGCTGTGGCAGGGAGGCAGGCAGGTGGAGTGCCACGATGGGGGTAGTGTAATCAGGTTGCAGAAGACCAGCATCCAGATAGAGGTGAGTATTGGCCAACAGAGCAGCGTGATAACCAAACAGGTAACTATGGCAAAGAGAAAGCACAATGAGCAAAAATACAGAATACCGAGAGGTTCTAAGAGAGCTTGGTGGCCTAGCACTAACACAGGTTAGCTGTAGATCTGGCAGAGATCTGTTGTGTGTGCTGGTCTTAAAAATCAGTGGCTTGATTGCAGACAGGTGTGAGGGCTGATTGGAGACTCCGCCTGAAGGTGGAGCCCAGCGCAGTGGAAAAATACCGCACTCACCCGGACCATGACAAAACCACTTTATTTATCCCCAGATGAGGAAATTCTAATCAAATCACCAACACTCCTACAGATCAAATACACAAACACGCACCCTATACGTGCATAGGGAGGGAGGTCAGCGAATAAGGCTGCCATTTTTCAGGTGCCAATGAGCAATGTGGGGTTTTCAGAGCCTTGCTCAAGGGCACCTCGGCAATGCTTGGTGGGTGAGCTGGCATCTCTCTGCCCTCTGATCCACCTCCACACATATTTTTTATTAACCTTTATTTAACCAGGAGGTGAACTCTTGAGACTAAGAATCTCTTTTGCAAGAGTGTCCTGGGCTGACAGGCAGCACTACCCTAGCATGTTTTTCAATGGCAGGAGAAACCAGAGCACATGGTGAAAACCTGCACAAACACGGGGAAAACATGCAAACTCCACACAGAAGGGCCCTGCCTGGATTTGAACCCAGGACCCTCTTGCTATGAGGCAACAATGCTAACCACTGAGCAACCGTGCCGCCTATCCAGGGCAAGGTCTTGAACTGGCTGGTCTTGGATGGTCACCAGGTCCAGGCCCAGGCAGGTCTTGAACCAGCGCCCTCACTGAGCCATTGCCACTCCCACATCACTATGTATGCTAACTAATGCTCAAGATCTAACCTGCACAAAAGCAAGTTATGATCAAATTTAATGATAAACAGGTATAAAATCACTGCCAAATGACCAACCAGATCTCTAGAAAATAGCATCACTATTCCTGAAAGATCCCTCCGACCCCTGTCCAAGAGGGTCTAACAATATCTAATGTCTTTGTGTCGCAGTCATGCTAAACAGACCCAAATGCAGACAGACATAGGAATAAAGGTTAAAGTGAATTTTAAGGAGTCACAAGGTTTTAACAAAGTCCATAGAGAATAATGCAGAGCTGATTGAGGGGCAATGGTTAGAGCAGCTGAGGCAGGTCTTCCACTCACAGAGATCTGAGGGGTCAATATGACATCCAGGGTGAGAAGGCCTGGATAGGCACTTAGCAGGAGTAGGAAAAGCATTGGAAAGTTGAGGTAAGTGACACATAGAAGGTGACAAGAACAAAGATCATGGCAGACATGGCCTGACTTACTACAATGGTTGAAGCTGAAGGTTCCAGTAGCGTATGAAGAGGACTGCTTGGCTCAAAATGCAGCTGGTAATGAGAATGAGGAGTAGGTCTGCAGCCACAGCTCCACCCCAGCTGCAAGCACTCCTGAGAACCAAACATACATTAATACCCCACACCAACAGCAGATAGAAGAGAGAGAGATAATAAAGAGAAGAGAGACAAAAAAGGTAGGTCTTAACCTGGAGGATAGGGGAACCACAACACTATAGCTTTTTCTGATGAACATCAAGAAAAAATATAGATTATTTTATACAATTTGAATCCTTGATTTTTTTCTTATTCACTGCAATTTTATTGTTCTATACACATTAATATATGTTCCTAAAACATATCTCCTCTTTGTACTTGTCTTTCATCAAATTAGCACTAGTTTAAGCCTGTATTTGAATCCTATTTTTGTATTTATTCTTTACTGTCAGACTTTTAAATACCACTAGGGCTGCAGCTGAAAGAATTAACTAAAACTATCTCATGCACATCTAAACATTAATGCAATGGAATAACAAAGAATCCATTAGATTCTCCCATGGTTTACTGAAAGACTATTTATACTGTTAACTTTCCTTCTTGACTTCAAATAGGCTAAACTTTTTTTCTTAATATAGTAGCCATTTTCCATCTTACTGACCAAATCACTTAAAGCACACACATTTTTCAGCTTTTTAATACTGTACAGCACCTTGGTGTGACTGCTTAGCCCAAATGCCAGTGTTAGGTTAAGTGAAGCCAGATAATGGAATGATATTCTGGTGATGTTAAATGCACGTTGCAGCTCATGTGAGGGCTATTCTTTCACTGCAATGTTTCCCACAGGTTGTGAAGTTACTGTGCAGTGAGAGCACGACAGGAACACATACACTTTACCATTATCAAAAGAGAACAGATCTAAAATTGGCTGCTTTAAATGGAAGTGAGTGCATTTCTTGATCAGTATTCAGTTGTACAAAAGTTCAGTTTGTCCACTAAGACCATTTTGGTTTAAGTCTATTTTCCACTTGCCAAAATTAGCATCCCATATAATATCACAGTGATTTATAGATGCGCCTTACTAACGAAGCAGAACCAGTGTTGACTAGTAGCTCTGTACCCTTATAGCATCATCACTTCACTTACAGAACAGCTGAGATGACAAAGGGTAAAATGCCAGACCCAAGGATTCAAAGCAGTAGTCTGTGAACCAGCAGGCAAGATCCATCATATATATGTGTGTGTGTGTATATATAGATAGATAGATAGATAGATAGATAGATAGATAGATAGATAGATAGATAGATAGATAGATAGATAGATAGATAGATAGATAGATAGATAAATAGATATAGTCTGTGAAAGTTTAATAGAAAAAAGTTTAAGTCAATTCTTGACAATCCCCAAAAACAGACAGATGCACAGATTCATTTTTATCAATATAGTTCATTATGTCATCTCTTTAAATTTGGACTTTCAGTGAAGCCAATGGCACAATATATCTCAAATGGCTCTCTTAGTTTCACCTTCAACTTTCTCTCTGCCAATTTACAGCTCCAGACTGAGATTTCAACCTTGTAAATTTTAAGCTTTTGATTTGCCAAGCAAAGCAGCACTTTGTCTTCAGGCTCAAAGTGACTACTTATATCGTTAATGAGCCAAGTTCATTCCAATTATGTAAACATCAGAAGAAACTCACAAAGCAGCGGGCCTCATTCAGATTAAAGGAAATAATATGGCCTTGACAGGCTTCTATTTCAGTGTTTATCCCATTACATTCTAAAGTGTCTTCATAATCTGATGCCTTTCTGAAGTGGATAGGAGATGTTTGTTTTTTCCTCACAATGTCAGTATGTTCTTTTTTATTCTTCCAGAATTACTTTTAATTAAACCTACAGTTTAATATTATGCACTCATGAGAAACATCCAATTTTTACAGTCTAATAAAATGCTTTGCCTTTTCCTGTCTAAAAAACTAACTACCAAATAATAAGGTGATTACGCATTTTCTATAAACCTCAAGTGAAACCTGAAAAAGCAGCTTGTTTCTCTCAAAGCACAACATGCTGCTCTTGCTAGTCAGCAGCAAAAATACTTGTCATTTAAACTAATTATTCGCATTTTATTGTTGCCGGTGCTACCATCAACATTTGCCAAGCTCGGATAACTAATTTGTGTGCATGTAATGCACGACATATTTTCAGCAACGTGCTTTGTTTATTTAAGAATACAATCAATAGTTTCCAATGGCTTTTAAATAAACTTGCAACTTTTGTATAGAGGCTTTTATGTTCTCAAATGTAACAGTTCTCTTTGTGTTTTATCACTTTTAGACTGGTCTGATGTGTTTGCTTCCGCATAACTGAGGAATGAAACTAGTTGCCAGGAACAACCCTAGTGTGTTTGTGTGTGTATATTATCATTATTCATTATCAATAATGTTAATTACATTGATTGGCTGCCCGATTTGCTTTCCCTCCATCAGCCATTTTCACTCCGAGTTCCTTCTTCTTTACCGCAAGTAGTAAACCTTGTTCACTTTAACCTCATTCCTTTAGGAAGAACCACCATGGGGAGTCATGAAATATTGATTCAAGTCTAACTGATGAAGAGATTCCATTTAAAGCATCTGCATGTTTTAGTAGATATACTGACCTATGGTGCCAGTGTATTGATAAAATATCTCAAGAGGAGGCGATACGATATATTGTCATATAATTTGTCCCAGCCCTAATCAGAGCTATGCATCTGTGTGTTACATTGCTGTGGATTATATTGTACTGTTTTCTAATTTGCTATGCCTCATTCAGGTGAATAATGTGACTCTCACTAGCCTGAATATTATATCAAACGGGACAAAAAGCTAGGATCTCAGTGAAATGGTAATCACATTACACCAAAATAATCTGAATCTGTAAGACATACTGCTCACCAATTCATTTTTTTAATTAACTACTTTTGTACACTCAAGCATTTTCTGTGATGGTTACTTTTACTTATACCAAATAACAGCACTTCTACTTTTTATAATCTTTTTGCTTTTCCTCCTGCCTCTGGTCTCCACACTAATTTCTCACTGCAAGTAATCTTTTCCGGACATCTTAACATCCCTGCATTGGATTCAATCAATACTTTCCATTTAGACGATGAATGGATTTACGTAATTGAACCTCTGGGGCCTGCCAGTACAACTCAATCATGTAAATGGTTAAACAGCTTACTGATACCTGTTGTAATTTTGAGAACTGCTGCGCTGAGCTGAAAACAGTGGAAACTGCAAATTAAAGACAGAAATAGTGTTCTTAGAAAGTAGGAGGAAAAAAATAACTTTTTTAAAAATTAAATAATGCATTTGTCAAATATTGGTGGCTACTACATGTGCACAAAATCTAAGCACCAGAACCAGTTGAGGGAATTTCCTCTAATGTTGTATTATCCTTTGACAAGACTCCATGCCATCTCTGAATTATTTACAATGTCAAGAAAAAGGTGACATATATGTTTTTTTTCTCCATCATGTTAGGAAACAGCATGAGCTCTCGTAGCACTAGTTGCACTAAAGATACACAATAATACAGCCTCAATTCAGTATTGCATTTTTGTCACAAAGTAAAAAGATGTCACAATTTTCACTGCACCTGCAGCTGTAGCTGTCCTTCTTTCATCTGCACTGGGTGTCTAAACGCAGCAATTAGTTGAAGTCATTTACATCCTGGGATTCTTTAGTGAGCAAGACTTCTCTGAACAGGTCCCACTTGTATTTTTGAATTGCACTTTAAGGTGTCATAAGAAGTGAAGAAGGGTATATAAGCATAGCTTCTTCTGGTAAAGATCTTTGAGGCTATCTGATGTTTTGTGCTCTTCACTGATTAAGCTGCAGTTACAAAAATCTTGACAAAGAGTGACACTGGCCTGTTTTGTTCGGCTATCTCAGAGGGATAGAACAAACTCCAATTCGGATATGTTGAAACAAACTGTAATTCGGGTATGTTCAAGCTGAAGCAACCAGGCGTTTAGCTTTGATGTTGCAGTTTTACGGCACTGCCATGCTCAGTCTGAATAGTTTGCAGCATATGAATCCCATCAAAAATTCCAGAAACATGACAGAAAGCGGCCTCAAGAGATTACTGTAGATTTTCAGTCCAGTCGAGGATGTCTGAAAGACATTTTTCTACCCACAGAGCATGGTGTTGTTCAGCTTTGAGGTAAACTAAAAGGAAGTGAGAAATTACACATTTCTTCACAGAAGCAAAGGTAAAATGTAAATTAACAGGTAAATGTCACACAATAGGTGGTTACTTTTTCATACAGCTCCACCTGTGTTTGTCATTGATCAACTGTGGAACAATCAAGTTGAATAATTATGACATTTTATCAAAAAGACTCCAGGACTGTGAAAGCACTCTGTTACCCACTTTTGATGAAACAAAACACTATACAAAACAAATCTAAATGAACATTGTTTTTATGTTGCTGCCTAATATAAGACATTTATTTTCATGCTTCTTTTAGACCACATTTCATGCTTCTGCTACAGTCGCATTTTGTCTCTGCCCTTCACATTTTTATCAGTCAGAGTGCAGCATGCTAAAGAAATATAGGAATATGATGTATCCGGTTCATTTCACTTTAATTTATATAGCACCAATTCACAACACTAGCGTCAAGATGCTTTTCTTGTAAAGTCCAAACAATATTAGCGAAAACCCCAACAATCACACAATCCCCTATGAGCAAGCACTTGAAAACAACGGAAGGAAGAACTGCCTTTTAACATGAGGAGATCTCCAGCAAAACCAGGCTCAAGGAGATGCAGCCATCTGCCTTGAGGGGTTGGGGAATTGAGGAGAAAGCGAAGGGAAAAAATGAGAGCAAAGAGTGACAAGGACAAAATGCAAACTATAAGAGTGGGACTTCCAAAGTTGATTCAGGAAGACAAAGTTTATGAAATGCAGTAGTGGTATATAAACACATGAGAAGTTAAAAGTGGAGAGTGGAGAAGAAATGCTCACTGCATGATGGGAAGTCCCCTGGCAGCCTGAGCCTATGGCAGCTTAACATAACTAAGGAATGATTCAGGATAGCCTGATCCAGCCTTAACTGTAAGCTTTATCAAAATGGAAAGGATTTGCTGACAGTAACAGAATACTAGAGCTAAACACTACATCAAGAAAAAGATCTATAATACTGTGTAATGACTTTGCCCTTGCTTATCCATTTGAATCTGTGATCTCATTAAAACACAAGAAGCCCTTCTCAGCACATACATACAATCTACTTTTATTCATGCAGATATAATGTATTTCATCAGAGATGCGTATGAAATGTGCTTGATTTATTCTAACTGCTCCATTTCACATGTACTAAAAGCCAGCAATTATCAGCTTTGTACAGTAAATCTGCACTGCTTAGCTGTGAACCATCTTACCAACAGCCCTCATTCCCAGACACACCTCTGCTTTCCTCCAAAACTGTGAATTAGTTGAGGAACCATTTGAGGGCTTCTCGAATAGACAACAGTGCAGACTAGCATTCATGAGGACCATTTGGACCTCTCAGCAAAGAAGAACAACACCAAGATTTACAATTTAAAAAAGGACAATCAGTCCCCTGCAGAAGACATGGTTTTCAATTGATGGACTATCTGATAACACCACAGGCTGTCAACCCTACGGGCCCTGTCACATCATGACAATTTAACAAGCTTATGCCGATGCATCCAAATTCCTCTAAAACACTGACATACGCAAAACAATGACATTAAATTGACATATACACAATGTATGGCTAACATATATAGAACGTAATACCAACAAATTCTAGCGTACTGCCGGCATTCACAACTTGATGCCCATTTATATCACTTCCCTTAAACGCATCACATACGCAATTATACAGTAGCTGTGTGTTAGAAATAGTTCAGTATGACTGGATCACGTCAAATACGTCTACAAACCTCAATATCTGTTGGAGGTAAGTTTGATATGTGTTACACATATGTTAAAAACATGTTACTCATAGGTTATTAATACATTTTGGGTACGCTAGACAGTTTCTCCACATATTTTGACATATGAGTATCGTGAGTCTCCATATGCATAAAGTGCCTGCAACGTATGGTCCATGTATGTGGGATGTATGAGCCATGCACTGGCAAATATCAGAGATTTTGTGCATGCTCAAAATTTTCCAGCAACCCTGCCGTACTACCACGTATACCAGCGTACTTCAGCATACTCTTAACTTATACAAAACTTACCTAGAACTTAACTGACATACGCCGGCGTATTTGCAGGGTTTTTTTTCCTACATCGGCATACTCTTATTAAATCATGAAGGTGTGACCCCTAAGTTTTTTTAAGTTCTTTGTAAACCTTAGAGATTCTGATTCTTGGTTTGAACTTGAGCAGGTCACCTTGACCACTACTACAGGGCTAAATGGTTTGGGCTGCTGCCTTGTAATTGGCTGAACAGACTTCTGTCTTAATGAGCAGTTGAACAGGTATAGCAAATGAAGTGACCAGTGAGTGTATTCACATTTAACGGTTATTTACTTCAATATATTACAAGCGTGATTGTTTCGATTTTCTTATTGCTGTGGATTTTAAACATTGATATAAATATCTCAGTAACCATAAGAGATAACTACACAATGTTTGTACCTTTCATAATGATCTTATCCTCAGGAATTCACATTTTTAGTCATAGTAAATCTGCAATAAACAGATGCAAAATTTCAGGAAAGATTTTTAACAATTATTAAAAGTTTGTGACATCTGACCTCTCTGAGATGTGTGCTCAGGGTAAGCCGAACTTTAACACCTCACCATAGGGACAAACATATCCACTGATTGGTCAGACGCATGTCTGAAATCCCCAACAAAAATGTTCATATAAAAGTCACCACTGGAATGCAACTTTAAAGCAAAGAGTATGTGGGAAGAAAGGAGAAGAACAGAAGGTTAATACAGCATAGAAGGAATCGCATTGGCTGTTTCACTTATTCTGCCTGTGTGTATCCAAGCAAATTCAGCCAACTTTCCATGGCCACTCCCTGCCTTTGCAACTTTTTCTACATCTCACTTCGCTGACTCAGCAGCTTTTCCAACAGGAACACAAGTAAAACTGTACTTTCAGTCGTCTAACTGGGGGGAATTATAATTGGCTTTCTGGGTTTGACTGTAATCTAAATTTACCACAGTTTTACTGGCAGCATCCAAGTGACGATCCTAGCTGATAATTCTGAAACAATTGTTCTTTCTGTTCATTCACTTTCATCCATTTGTTGCATAGTTTTACAATTAAGCTACATTCCAGCAGTCACTCAGTTATTCGCTTGGTTTAGGGAGTTTCAGTTATTCATTTAGTCCTTTATTGTTTTGTGTTCATGTGTAGTTAATGTGGTACAGTATTGTTTCATTGTTATGTTATTTGTGTGTTTAGTAGTAGTAGTAGTCAATAAATGTTGCATATAAAAAGTTGTTACTTGTTTTCCTGTGATTTACTCCCAGAACAATTCCCTCTTAAAAATTATTGTGCATGTTGCAGACACTTTTGCATGATCAGAGAAACAGTTTGTTAGTATTGCTGTGTTGATTCTTTAGATCATCTTGTTGGACAAGTGCTTGAAGTGGTTTTGTTTAATAATTCTAAACCATATTCCCTACATTAAGCTAACCTCTCTACAACTTCATGGTAAGATGATATGATCTTAATATTTAAAGCATGGCTACCCAACAAACATATAGAAACAACAATTTACAAGTTCAAATGTCCAGTATTCACTGGTTATGTCAGAACCAGAATCAAAATCAGAATACTTTATTAATCCCAGGGGTGAAATTCAACATTTGTTGTATGTACAGTAACATGAAAAAACTTTTTGCAAGAGTCTCTTCAGTCCTTGTAGAATTGCTATAATTTAATGTAATCATTTTCTGCATGACTTTATCAGTCATTCAAATTGTTGTGGTGGAATTTTGTCCCATTCTTGCTTCAGTTAATTGAGGTTTGCAGGCATTCATTTATGCACAGCTTTCTTAAAGCCCTGCCATAGCATTTTAAAAAAAATAGCATTTTGTCTATAACTGGGCCATGGCGACACTTATAGTCTTTTCTTTTCTGTCATTCAGCTGTAGAGTTGCTGTTGCGCTTGCAGTCATTGTCCTGTTGCATGATCCAGTTTCACACAAGTTTCAGCTGGTGGAGAGATGGCCTCACATTTAATTTTGCAATGCGTTGGTTCATGGTTGACTCAGTGACTCCAAGGTGCCCAAGTCCTAAGGCTGCAAAACAAATCATCACCCCTCCACCACCGTGATTCACAGTTGGTATGATGTGTTTGTTTTTTGCTAAATGTGGTGCTGTGCATCGTGGTCAACTTTTTTCACCTTGGACAGCCTAAATGGATTGTTTTAAAAGCCATGTGGTTACTTCAGATGCAACCTTTCACAAACCATGTTCTTTTTAGAGAAAAGAGGCTTTCTCCTGGCAGCCCTTCCAGACAAGCCATACTTATTAAGAAAAAGAAAGTCTAAACACTTGCATAGGATTCAAAATGTAGTATTGCAAGTAAATAGCAAATGACTTAAGGCAATGGGCGGCACTGCGGTGCCATGGTTAGCAAGGTCACTTCACAGCAAGAGGGTCTATGGGGTCAGCTGGAGCCTTTCTGTGTAGAGTTTGTATGTTCTTCCTGTAAATGGTAAGTGGACTGGTACTTATATAGCGCTTTTCTACTCTGAGTATTCAAAGCACTTTTTACTACAGTCTTCATTCTCTCATTCAATCAGCGATTTATTCTATGCCTTTAAGCACATTTACCTGTCATACACATATTCACACTCCGATGGATACATCGGGAGCAATATGAGGTTCAGTATCTGTCCCAAGGACACTTTGGCATGTAGACTGGAGAAGGCAGGAATCAAACCAACCTTCCTGTTAGAAAAGAACCTGCTTCACCTCCTGATCCACAGCCCCCAAAGAAGCTGGAGTACCCAGAGAGAACTCTGTGCCTGCATGGGTTCTTGCTGAGTTAGGTTAAGTTAATTGGTGATTCTAAATTGGCAGTAGGTCTGAATGTGAGTATGGCCGGTTGTCTGTCTCTCTTTGCTAGCCCTGTTTCTGTGCTAGACCTTTACCAGGAGAAGTCTGAACCCCAGTTAAGGTATTAAGCAAAAAAAAATCTGTCCAGGTGTAGTTCATCTCGAATTTTGGCTGCCCTGTAAATGACCCTTAAAAAAATTAAAGCCATTGAAAAGGTTATTAAAGGTCATGGAAAGGTTCCACAATGAATACTATAGTATAGTGATTTCTTGTAGACTACTGTTTGTGGTTAATAATTAATGATAGACCACCACACTTTACCTTTGAATTCAAACCAGCAAACCTGATGTCACTTTTCTAACTTTCAGTGCCCCCAAAGTGGAGCTGCAAACAGTATGGAAGAGGAAGTTTTAAACATTTTTGTTAAACAACAAATGTTTTATTAAAAAGACCTTTTCATATTTTGCATTTTAAAATATGAAATGGTTTGTGTCTGATACGGCTGCTTAATACACTGGAGACTGTTTCACACCACAACAAGCAGGAATTATTGGGCCAGTAGCATAAACTAATAAAGGGAAAGTTTATCTTCCACAGGACATGTGTTGCTCAAATTTAGGCACATAATATTTCTCAAATTTTAGAAAAAAAAACATTTAAAACCGCTGCAGGACATGGTGTTTCAGTTAGCTCATTAATTTTGTGGTAATTATGGAAACAAATCCTTCAGGCTTGTTCTCTGTATTCTGCAGCTGTAAAAAATAGTTCATTAATATTGTTTGGTTTCTTTCTTATATTCACTTCATTTTAACACACTGTCACCATATTTATATTAAAAAGACAGAAGTGAGAAATCACAAGAAAGACAATTCTAGTTCCAACAGTGAAGCAAGAAGAAGAAAAAGTATTCAACAGTTCTGTGTCACATGAGTGTCAACTCTCATACCAAAATGTACCCATATTCAACTTTAAGATCAAAGGAAAATAGTCTTCACAAAGCATTCTAACTTCTGATATTCTGTCTAGGATACTTTCACTTCATGAGAATGATTTAAAGTGAGGGTGTATAGCTTCATGTCAGGACACAGCAACAAAGCAACAAATGAAACAATTTTCTGGCATCTCTCACTCTACAGCTAGATGCAAATGATGAAAGGATAAAGCTTCATTCAACAGAATTGCACATAAAACTGCATTAACATGTTCCGCGCTGAATTTAAGTTGTAGATTAGAGGTAATGCAGAAATGGAAAAAAAAAACAGTGCAAAATGTAAAACTACTTTAACAAAAGCAAATGTAAATGGGTGTGTCATATGAGCAACCATCAAGGACCAACAGAATACAGGCAAGTATGCACACACACACAAATACACACTATTCGTACCTGCATCAATATGTTTTTGGTTCTAGTTTCAGTGCTGGTGTGGAGCCATTTATGCAAAGGTGCATATTCTGAACAAATCCATGTAGTATTACACAACTAAACTTTCAGTAACTTCTGTAAAAAGAAAATCATGCAGAATCTTCAAACTGCATCTGTGAATCATCTTTGGGTAGTCTCCCTTAACTTCATGTGCCAGTGCTCCCAACTACATTTGTAGTATATAGAGCAACAGTATTATTTGACTAATGCACTTTAGCTTGTGGTCTTGATGTTGATCCTGATCAAGGTCACAGGCTGGACAAATAATACAGTTGTTATACACTTGCCACGTACTTTATTAAGTGCACTGGTTCAAATGTTCATTTACACAATATCTGAATAGCTAATCACATCACAGTAACTAAACTCACAGAGTGTAGACATGATCAACAGGACCTCCTGAAGTGCAAACTGAGCATCAGAATGGGAAGGAAGGTGATTTAAGTGACTTTGAAAGTGATATCGTTATTGAGGTCAGATTGGCCAGTCCAAGTATTTCAGAAACTGCTGGTATATTGGGATTTTACTGTACAATCATCTCTAGGGTTTGCAGAGAATGGCCTGAAAGAGAAAAAATATCCAGTGGCAGTTCTCTAGGCAAAAATACCTTGCTGATGCCAGAGGTCAGAGGAGAATGGTCAGGCCAGTTCATGCTGATAGAAAGGCAACAGTAACTCAAACAACCACTTGTAACAACCATAGTATACAGAGTAGTATCTCTGAAAGCACAGGTCAAACCTTGAACCAGAAGACCACACAGGGAGCCACATCTGTCAGCTAAGAACAGGAAACTGAGGCTACAGAACAGGAAACTGAGGCTACAATTAATACAGGCTCACCAAAATTGAACAATAAAACATTGGAAAATTGTTGCAAGATGGGAGTTGTGATTTCTGTTGCAACATTTGAAAGGAAGGGTCAGAATTTGACATAAACCACATGAAAGCATATACCTGCCCTGCCTTATATCAACAGTTCAGGTTAGTGATGGTGATGTAATGGTGTCTGGGATATTTTTATGGACCACTTTTGGCCAGTGAGTACCAAATGAGCATCATTTAAATGCCACAGACTACCTGAGAATTGTTCCTGACTATGTACATCCCTATAGCCTCAGTGTAGCCATCTTCTGATGGCTGCTTCCAGGAGGATTATCTGCCATGTCACAGAGTGCAAAGCATCTCAAACTGGTTTCTTGAACATGACAATGAGTTCACTGTACTCTAATGAGCTCCAAAGTCACCATGCACTGATCAGACATACCATTAGAATCAGAAGAAAAAGATATACTTTATTAAACCGCTAATGGGGAAATTACAACTTGATCTCAACACACTCTTTAATATAGATACACACACACACACTTGTTGAGTGATGTACATGCACACACAGGCAGCAGTGAGAGGGAACAGGGCAGCCAATTGTGGACGCCGGCAAGCACGGTGGGTGTCCGGTGCCTTACTCAGGGACACCTTGGCAGTGCTCAGAGGGGGGGCTGCAGCCTCCGCAGGCCTCCAGCTGCCATAGGTGAGTATCGAGCCAGCGCCACTTCAGCAGCCCTCTGGTTCCCAACCATTCACTATCCCTCTGAGCCACTCCTGCTCCCACTGACAGGTGAAGTGAATATCTCTTCATCATGGCACCTGTTAGTGGGTGGGATATGCTAGGCAATGAGCGAGATACATTGATCAGGCAGGACATTATGACCACCTTTCTAATATCTTATTGGTCCCCCTTTTGCTGCCAAAACAGCCCTGACCCGTCGAGGTATGGATTCCACCCGTTCACCACTGTTCCTTCCTTGGACCATTTTTGATAGATACTGACCACTGCAGACCAGGAACACCCCACAAGAGCTGCAGTTTTGGAGATGCTCTGACCCAGTCATCTGACAATTACAGTTTGGCCTTTGTCAAACTTGCTCAAATCCTTACTCTAGCCCATTTTCCCTGCTTCTAACACATCGACTTTGAGGACAAATTGTTCATTTATTGCCTGATATATCCCACCCACTAAACAGGTGCCATGAAGACAAGATATTCAGTGTTATTCACTTCACCTGTCAGTGGTCATGATGTTATGCAGATTGGTGTATATGGACAAAAGTATTTGCCCACACCTCTTAATCGTCAAATTCAGGAGTTTCATTAAATCTCATTGCGACAGATGTATAAATTCAAGCATGCAGCCATGCAGTCTGTCTTTACAAACGTTTGTGAAAGACTGGATCACTCTAAAGAGCTCACTGAACTCAAGTGTGGTACTGTGTGACCGTTGCAACAAGTTAGTTGGTGATATGGCTTCCTTCCTACATACACCACCATCCACTGTAAGTGGTATTATTGGAAAGTGGAAGCATTTAGAAACCACAGCAACAGCCACGAAGTGGAAGGCCACATAAAGTTACAGAGCTGGGTCACTGAGTGTTAAGGCCAACGTTCTGCTGACTGCAGTTCCAAACCTCCTTTGGCATTAACATCAGCACAAATACTGTGCACCAGGAGCTTTGTGGCAGGGGTTTCCATGGCCAAGCAGCTGCATGCATGCCAAACATCACCAAACACAGTGCCAAGCATCAGAAGGAGTGCTGTAAAGCATGCTGCCAGTGGACTCTGGAACAGTGTATATCAGAGTTAGGAAAAGTACCTTTCCATGTTCTACATTTTTTGACAACACCTGTGAACAAATACGGTTTCTAAAAAAATTGCACCCAGTGGAGATAAACTTTTTTTCCTCGAAGTCAGGGTTCTTATAATGATTTGAATTTTTGTGAAAACTATAAATAACAGCAAGGTCAAAAATATCTCAAAAGTTTTGAACAAAAAAGCCATGACAGAGAATGACTAAAAGCTTATACTAATCCAACCCTATTTTTTTTTTAGAAGCCCTCCAGAAGTAAATCTGCTCATAGTCATTCAAAGGCATTTCCATATTGTAAGTACTAAATGATAAGTTAGCTGAAACCAGACATGTGCAAAGTTGTTTTACAATCAAACCACACTGTTTTTGATAGCAGAATACTTGGCAAATTGCCTTAGTTGTTGGGTTTTTTTCTCATTCATCATGGCCTGCAGATAAAAATTAGCAACTAACTTAATTTTGAATCACACCACTCCCTAACCCCTCATCCCAGTGCACTGAATATCTTAACTGAAAATCTGATATACAGGAAAAAAAAACATATAGCTTACAGTGTCTCAGCTTAAATCCTGGGAAATAACAGTGGGAATTTTTCACTATTCTCTGACAGGTTATAGCCCAAACACTGAATTAATTAATGGAGACAATAATCAGAAGAATAATCAGCAGAATAATCAGTAATGACAACAGCTACAATACAGGCCTGCAACTAATTAAACCTTTTACATTTTTACAGAAATAGGAAAGATGGCAATTAATTTACATAACAGCAGTTAATTATGTCATATAAATAAATAATTAGCAGAAACCTGTTAATAAGAGATGTGAAAATGTTACTGTAATACCATGTAGACCTAGAGATCTCAATGTGCAGCCTGCATTCCAGTGGTAGCCTTTGATCATATTTTATGCAGCCCTTGAGTCAGGCAAGGAAAACAATGTGTTACCAAACAATTCATTCATCTACAGCTCATGTCATATTATGATAAAGCAGAGCAAAATAGGACCAAGGGAGCATTTTGCTAATCATTATACACTAACAAATACAGCTGCTGTCAAGGAATTTAACAGCCATCTCAATAATGGTTCAATATAACATTGTGCCATCCTTTGAACAGACACAGTACAATCAGTAACTAAAAGAATTTGATTTTCAGACATGTGCTGGCTCTCTAAAAACTTTAAATTAAACCTTATAATGATGTTTATGTATTTTAAGTCCATCTATGTTTCCAGGGATGCAGCAGAAACAACAAAGAAGAACAACAGAGGAAACAGTGTACACCACAGAAGAAAACCTTGAAAGCTTCACTATGCACATGCTTAGGCTTAACTTTAACAAAGTATTCCCAGTTAGCACCACAACAGCCCAACAAAACCGGAAGATAATAACAAGCAAACGAACACACTGGGCAAAACACTCATGAGCTGTGACTCATACTGAAACAACTTTCAGTCTTATTTTTAAGCCCTAACAAGGACTTTAAGGGCTCAGAAAAATAACAAATGGTGAGTGATAGCTGTTTTGTTAAATTATGTCTTCTCTTGAGAGCAGAGAAGATACACATACAAACATGTTACCATGACTAGAAAATGCTTGCACTTACCTTGCTGAAGTGATGGATGCTCTCCTCTGAAAGAGAGGTGGGTTCAGGAAGGTGATGTTTGTATTTCCTGTGAAAGTTTAAAGTCCACAGAAAGCCCAAAAAAATTAGGGACTTGATGTTTGCCCACTCCAGAAGCTGGTTCTTAGTAGCTAGGCTTGAAATGTAACTTTTTAGAAAAAGATGTTGTTGATTTTTTTGGTTAAAATACACACTCACCCCCCCCTGGGTGCTGGACTGGTCTGCTTTCAGTCCACCAATTATTATTACTATTATTAACCTTTATTTTACCAGGAAGTGAACTCTTGAAAGGAAGAATCTCTTTAGTGAGAGTGCCCTGGGCTGACAGACAGCATTACCCTAGCATGTTTTTCAATGGCAGGAGAAACCAGAGTTCCCAGAGAAAACCTGTGCAAACTCTACACAGAAGGGCCCTACCTGGGTTTGAACCCAGGACCCTCTTGGTGTGAGGCAATGGTGCTAACCACTGAGCCACATTTGGAAACATTTGGTGCATCACGACACACAAAATGTGACAAAGAAGACCCAGGGCTGTTGAGCAACTGGAATCCTATATCAAACAGTAATGGGACAACATTCCTCTCCCAAACGTTCAGCATCTAGTGTCTTCAGTTCCCAGACGTTCACAGACAGTTGTTAAGAAAGTTGGGACAGGGTCATTTTGACCACATTTGAGACATGTTGCTGCTATCACATTCAAGATGAGCTAGTATTTTTCATGAAATAATAAAATGTGTCACTTTCAATGTGTTATGTTTTTATGTTATTTTGTGAATAAAATATTGGTTTATGAGACTTGAAAAAATATGGAATTGGGAATTTATATGCAGATTCTCAACATTTTTAGAATTGGGGTTGTATTGCTCACAAGGTGTGCCTAACAATGTAGCCAGTAAGTGCATATGCAACCTAAAATCCAAGCAAGTGCAATATAATAGGTCTATTGTGGATGTATTCAGGATGGCATGGCATCTCTTTCATTTTCTTTTATCCACTCAAGAGTTAATCTGCAGTTTTCTTTGAGACCTAAAGTCATAAAAAAATGTAAGAGCAGCTACCTTGTTGGGGTTTCATTTTTACTGAGCAGCAGAGTGGCATGTCAGTTCTAAAAGCTGATGCAATGTATTTGAAAACTGTGTTGGAGTGGAGTGTTGGAGCCATTATTGTTTGATATTCACATGCAGCTCAAAGTTTGTGAAGTGCTGCTCTCTGTTAACTCCTAAAGAAATTCCTATTGACTGCATCTTTATTGTTTCCTTTCACACCTCTTTCGTTATAGCAGAGATTACCCCGTAACTAAAAGTTTTACCAAAAAAACAGACACTTTGTGAAAAAGCAGGATTTTGTGTATTTCTCATCTTTGCAGACATGAATCTCTGGCATTACTGGATTTGGTGTAAGACATAAAAGTCATGAGCAGGCTACAACCAAAGGAGCTGTGGCCTGCTGGAGACAGTAAGAACTCAACTAACAGGCTCCTCTAGTTTTTTTATAATCAGAGATAACACAGCTATTACCTTTACTGTAATGACTGTACATGGCAGCTTACTCAAATTTATCTCTGTAATACAGTATGAGAATCAGCACCTCTTCTGGTCATAAACCTCAGCAGATGTCATATAAAGAAGGAGGAGAATTACTATTTGGTTAACAGACATATAATGAGTCTATTGCACTGTAGATGAGTTGCAGGTTTCATAACTTTATTGAACAAGCTGCGAATCTGTGATCCCCAACATCTCATAACAAAGTTATATGTGTATGTGTCTTGCAATGTGTTGCTGCTCATGAAGCTATAGTTCTGCATCATATGAAACACCTCAAAATGTGAGGAGAGCAAAAACAGCAATACTACAGATGACCCAAGATTAATAAACTTTTACATTTTAATTTGTTCTCTCTATGATGTTGATGATTACAGGGTGATAAAATTGAATGCAATTAATTTGATTTGCAACATGGATTTTCTTATATAGTGTGCACACCAATAATGTTCTGTAACAAAATTTTAAATCTCCATAAACTGTTATTGACCACTTAGGAGCAGCCTAACAAAGTGTACATAACATTTCCAACATCACTTGATGAAGTAGATGTGACAGTCAGTGTGTGCAAACATTTCTCATTTACACACGTGTTAACTCCAATAAATATGTTTTCAATATCCCCTATCTTATTAATCCTGTTTTGTTCTCCATCAAATCCTCAGGGAAATAAATAGCTTTTTAGGAGATAAATGCTCTATTATGTTTACCAGCTAGTTGCTTACTTTGTCTTTCTGACATTTGCTGTTTGGCAAGTAGCTAAAGTGGGTTTTTGGAGTGTTTTTGTTCAAAACAGCCATTTACTGTTGCCAAAAAAGTCGAAAAAATAGACAGAGAAAGAACTAAAAAAGTAAAAAGCCTGGAAAGGTCACAAACATCTATGATTAAACCACTACAAGCTCAATACAATATTTAGATTAGAGCAAATTTAAACCTGAAATTGGACAGGTAATGAAAGCCATAAAAACACTGTAAACACAACCACAGGTTTCACTTTAACAGAGTCTGCACCTGCAGATGTAACCCATCTGTAAATGTTTTAAGCAGGTTCTACTTGTTAATAGTCAGTGCTGAAAATACATAGAAGTGCCTGATTGCTGACCTGAATTAGTTTTATGCCAAAGGACTGGCATTTATAAAGTGTTTTCTAGTCTAACTGACAACTCAAAGTGCTTTAGACTACAGGCAATATTTAACACTTCACCTCACATATATCATTTCCAATTTAGAATCAACAATTAACCTAACATGCACGTCTTTGGTACGTTGGAGGATGATAGAATATCTGTAGGAAAGCTACCCAGGCACAGGGTGAATGTGAAGCTCCACTCAGAAAGCCCCCAGCAGGGGCTTGAACCAGGAACCCTCTTCCTCTAACCACCACACCACCATGCCATTGAATTTTTGTGACCAAGGAAGTTTTGCAGTTTGATAAATTGCTGTCAGTCAACCAGATTCACGTGAGGAGGAACCTTGGTAAGCCTGAAAGAAAACCTTATAAGATTCACATATATTGATGCAGATGTGTGAATAGAGTGCATGATGCAGAGATTAAAGTCCATGAAATTTAAATGTTTCATGCTATACCTGATGCACTTTAATCTGCTCCTTTGTTGGTTTAGCTTTCTAAGAATGCAATTTCTCCTTATATTAAAATCCCCAAATGACATGATTAGTGGCATAATGCATATATCAAACATAAAAAATATATTATCCTAAAATATCAGTGAATACTGCTGTATTTTAATAAATGATAATTTCATACAAAAAAAAAGATTTTTCAGTAAATACTAATAACCGTCTTGAATAAAAGATTAACAGGAATGCCTTCAGGGCAGATTACCACCTTAGAAATGCAATTAAAGTTATACACAAAATTGCTCAACCAGAGTAGATTTGTTTTTGTCTCCCTCAGACCTGCCTCCCGATGATGGGTTGCAGATCCATTGTCACCATGATTGCACATCCAGTTTGATGAGAGAGAATAAACTCATTTCACTTTTGTTCTGGATAATGTCACCTGATTTTATGCTGCTGAATCTCAACAAAAGAGCCATCAAAGTATCCACATAAATCATCTCTGACAGGGTATTTAAAAACAAATATACATTAAAATCTTAAATGCAAAGTCACACAGTGCCCAAGCTTGGCACCAGCACACTCACATCTGTCACCAGATCATCAGTTGCATCTTTGTCTTCTACTTCTGTCTGTGTATGAATTAATAGTAGCATTTCATTATTTTTTTTTTTATAAATGCAATTTTTTGTGGAACAATGTAAACAACAAACAGCAGAACATGAAACAATACAGACAGCTGTATTGTGTGTGTATCACCCCCTTGGCAGTCGGTTTGTATGTGTAACACCTTTCGGGTACGTGACTCACCTATTTGGATGAACACACAGAATCAGGATATCATCGAACTCCGATGCACCACTAGCACAGAGACAAATTTCCAGCAACTTGGAAACACACAAAACATAGGCCAGCAATAATCAATGAGTCTGCTCTGCCATTTCTTTCACAGTTCGAGTTGACTGAACTGGAAGCATGCTGGTGTTCTATGAAAGAAGAAGCAGCGCCTGTGGTATTTTCATTTTATTTTGCTGTTTCTGATGAACAACAATAATATCTACCTGTACTCCTGTTGAGAAGAAGCTGCTATTTCCCTGTTTAGTGCTGCAGGCGACCTGTCTGTTACATTGGAAATGAACTAATAAGAAAATTGGAATTTTCCATGATGAGAACTTTTTGTCACTGAGAATATTATGAAGCAGTCCAGCTCAAGTCTTCCTAGAAATTTAGAAATGACTCTGTGGTCGTAAGATTCAATAGTTAAATGTCATTTTGACACTTGGTAGCATCAGTCATTCAATTCACCAGGAGGTTTCAGACTGAAATGACTCATCAGCTATTTGGAGGATATGTTAAAAAGATTTTTCAGAGGACTCTATGCATTCCTGTGAAAAACTAAATACATCTTTAGTGCATCCATAGGAATTACGATGGCCATTAGCAGCCAGGCGCTGCTTATCATCAGCAAGTGATCAGTTTGGCAGTTTGCTTATCTGGAGCATTCAGGTGTGTGTTGACACAATGCCACAATCTTTCTGGGAGTGGATGTCCCAGCAAATTCACTGCAAGGTCCAACCATGCATTGCTCAGAGAAGCTGCATAAACCTCAAGAGTGACATTTCTGACTCTACAGGCCTCAAACAGCATGTTAAATGTTAAAGTTCAAGCCAGTACAATTAGAAATAGACTGAACAAGTATGGCTTGCTTGGAAGGGTTGCCTGGAGAAAGCCATTCTTCTCTAAAAAAAACATGGCAGCACCACTTTTCAGGTTTGAGAAGTTGAGTTTGAGAAGACTCCTGGAACAATGTCTTTTGGACAGATGAGACCAAAGTAGAGATGTGTGGCCTTACTGCACAGTGACCTGTTTGAGAAAAATCAAAAACAGCATATCAGCACAAACACCTCATCCCATCTGTCAAGCAACCAACTGCTGGGTGAAAGGGTGATTTTGTGATTTAGGCATCTTTGGCAACCACAGGACCTGGACACCTTGCAATCAGTGAGTCGGCCATGAACTCCTCTGTATACCATAGCATTCTATGGTCAAATGTGAGGCCATCTGTCCAGGAGCTAAAGCTTGGGCGAAATTGGGTCATGCAACAGGAAAATGATCCCAAGCACACCAGCAAATCTACAACAGAATTATTGAAAAAGAAAAGCTTCTAAAGTCCCGTGAAAACTTTTTTTAATGTTACTATAAACATTTTCAGTAAAACAATGTTACCAGTAAAATTCTGTCTGTGAATATTATTGTGTAGTGTCTGATCATTCTTAGGATGCAGTAATGTGTTACTCAAAATAGACGTTGTGCATGGTTTTCTTACTCGTAACCTAAACGACACATGTTGGCTCTTTTCCATCTGAATGTTTGTTTTGTTTTGTTACATTTGTTTAAAAAAATTTTAGCACACTTTACATTTCAGCTTTCGCTTACTATTATTTTACAATACAGCTCATTCCTCCTCTTGATGTCCTTTGCATTATTTGTCTTTAATCACAGCCAAATGGTTCTCACATACTTCATATTAAACTGAGTAATTTCTTCCTGATCACTTTAAAACTTATTAAATTATTTTTTTGTTAAATCCTCCCACATCTCACAGCAGGTCAGGTGACCTCCATTTGAAACAGATCTCTTTACTGCAGTACTGTAATGGCTTTAAAAAAAAAAAACACAACAACAACAACAACAACAACAACAACAACAACAACAACAACAACAATGTTAAAACAATCTGTAACTGTTTGTTGATTCCTTTCACTGAGCAGTGACTCATGCTGGCAGCTGCCCTTTAAGAAAAGGACTGACGCAGGTGTTTCTGTGTGTGCAGCTTGTTCAGTGAGCACGGTGATACAGCTCATGTGTGTAAAATGTTCATGAAAAAAAGGTGAGAAAAGATTGACTTGAAGATGAACATTGTCTTTTCACTTCTTCCATTTTGTGTCTTTTTTTACACATATTTAAAAATATATAAAATGTTGTCTATAATTTACAAGGGAATGTGAAGAAGAATTACCTAAAAACCCTCCAGGGCATTTAAAGTGGTACCGTCCAGGCAACATATTATATAAAATGAGTACAGTAGTGTGCTATATTTAGATGTATGTACTTATCAAAAATTTTAGAAATGGCAAATAGTTTAGCATAGTACCTGATAGTAATACATCCCACAGACTGTTTCAAAGTGTGATGAATTTGTCATAGTCATAAAACATACACTCATAAATGTGTGCACATCAGAACAGTCAAGTATAAAAGAAGCAGTTAAAGTTCTGATGGTTAGAAGAACTAGCTTGCCCTTTAAACTGGCGTGAAGAGCATTTTCTGGTTATTGTGGTCAAAAGAATTTATGGTATCATTAAAGTCTTTAATTCTTTAAAGTAAGCTTGTTTGAGAATGCTTGGATGAGCATGATGTCTTAAAGTTTTGGCTGGAATAAAAACTGTTCAAAGTAGTCACCCTATGTTTTGGAGTCCTGCTGGCACAGGTTCTTTCATGCTGTGTGGTTTCTGTCATCTCCTGAAGCTTTTGTGGTCTAATTGCCATTCTGTCACAGTTAATGACAATTTCCTTATTACTTGGCCTGGTTCACTGTTGGAAAGAGGTCTGCTTGATGAAAATCCTTTGCAGTCAATGACTGTATTAAGTCTAGAACCCATGGGCATCACCAAATGCTGTGTTTCCTCCTTGGAGATGTTCTGGCAGGTCTCTCTGCCTTCAGTTGTCATCCGTAACTGAAAAGCATGCTCTATTGGCTTGAGATCAGGTGAATGACTTGGCCATTGAAGAATATCCCATTTCTTTGCCTTGGGAAACGAACTGCTTTTTGCTTTAGGGCATTATTGATTTACACTGTGAAGTGCTGACCCATCACTTTGCAGCATTTGCCTGAATCAGAGCATAAAGTATAGTCCTGTACACTTCAGATTTCATCCTGCATTCACTTCATTGATAAACACTCGTGGCTTGGTTCCTCTGGCAGCCATACATGTCAGTGCCATAACAAGCCTACACCATGTATGATAGATGATGTGGTACACTTCAGATCATGAGCTGTTCCTTTGTCTCACTATACTTTTCTCTTCCTATCACTCTGGCAGAAGTTCAGCTTGGTTTAATCAGTTGAAATATGTTTTCCAGAACTGAGCAGACTCTTTTAGATGTTTTCTGGCAACATCTAATCTGGCCTTCCTGTTCCTGAGTATAACCAGTTGTTTGCACTTTGTTGAAAACCGTCTGTATTTACATTTATGAAGGTATCTCTTGATTGTAGACTTCGACAACACCTACCTCCTTAAACCTAGCGTCCACTAGGGTGTGGACAAGACATGGAATGCAAATTTAGTGAATCCTCATCCATTCAGCAGAGGTAATATGAGAAAAACCCAAAATCGGCACCGAATTTATAACCTTGCATTATTTCCTCATATTGTCCGCATATCTAAATGGTTGTCAGAAAGTCATCCTGATTGTCCTAGTCCATGATTTTACCACTCCTGGTGTGATCCTAAATGTATTTCTGCTGTCCTACTATGATCAGCATTTTCCACGGCATTCCTGACTGATTCGTAGGACATTCCCATTTATGTCTGCAGACAATATACAGAGATTTGTAGTATTGTCTCAGGAATCGATGATTCGCACACTATGTATGCCGAAATGACATAATTTGCTTCTGCAACCCTTCCTAATGTTGCCGGCGCTCTAGTGGACGCCAGCCCTAACCAGTAATGTCCTGTACATTATGTCCAGTTTTGCTTCTTGCCCCTGATTGTTGCCACCTGTGCTCCTTCCCCTCCTGTTTCTCATTATTCATAAGTATCGTGTGTATTTATACCCGTTTTTCTTTTGCTTTGGTTTTGTACTCCTGGGATTCTTAGTTTTGTCGGACTTTTGTTCACCTCTCCACGTCTATTCAATTCAATTCAATTCAATTCACGTTTCTTTAGATAGCGCCAATTCACAACAGAAGTCGCCTCAAGGTGCTTCACACTATACAGTATGGACCCTACAGTATTAGAGAGAAAACCCCAACAATCAGACCATCCACTATGAGCAGCACTTGGTGACTGTGGGAAGGAAGAACTCCCTTTTAACAGGAAGAGACCTCTGGCAGAACCAGGCTCAGCCTTGGAGTTTTGCACACTGAGTCCACATCATGTCCTAAACCCTGAGAACAAAGGACATGGTCCCAATCACA
>VUQH01090939.1:0-12797 GCA_015106775.1 Etroplus canarensis
TATTATAGTTAACTAAAACTAAACTCAAACTACAACTGAAAAATAATTTTAGTTAACTAAAAAAAAAAAAAAAAAAGCAAAGGAAAAAAAAAAAAAAAAAAAAGCTGCCAGCGCCACCAGCAGGACGCAGTAACTTTATTTACACGGCGCATTTCATACACGCTTTAACTCAGACGGCTTCACAAAACAAACTTAAACAAACGAGGAAGCAATAAATAGTAACACGAAGGCATAAAGTGACACAAAGACCGTTTGCACAATCATGCAAAAAGAAAAAAGTACTTAATGCTATAAATAAACACTTTTTAAACAGTTTTTAAGGATGTAGGAGTGTTACAGCTGTGCACTCATAAACTTTGTTCATTTTTTACATCATTTTCAAAGGGAAACGATAAATATATACTTCAAATTCAAACAAAACACTTATACTATACCATTTTACCATGGTAAAACACTTTTAGGCTGCGTTCGCACTGCAGGTCTTAATGCGCACCTCCGATTTGTTGCTGAGATCAGATTATTTTGCGCGGTCGTTCACATTATGATTGAATCACACTCCGACCCTGAAGTGACGGGCGTGCTCAGAAGCAGTCAAAATATTTATTAATCCCAATGTGGACATGTGTTACAGGCCACAGTTTTTATAGTTTTCTATTTAGTTTTTATTTTTATTGCATTTCGAGTTTTTGTTTTCAGTTTAGTTTCAGTTAGTTACCAGAGAGACTTTGCTCATTTTAGTTTTTAATTGTTTAAAAATGTTCAGCTTTAGTTTAGTTTTTATTAGTTTCAGTGTTAGTTTTAGTTTTCTTGATTATAATAAAATGGATGGTGTTTTTCAGGGGAAGATTTAAGATATTTAGATCAGAAATTAAAATACAAACATAACTTTACACTTGATGAGTCACAGTCATGTAGACATCCTGAGTCACAGAAGCACCAACGCCTCATCAGACAGACTGACTGACCAAGTTTAACCCAATGGACAAAGACTAGAACTAAGGACATTTCCTGTATGTTTTTATTTAGTTACTTTTGATTTTTCCCAAAAGTCTGGTTTTTATTTTTACTTAAGTTAACTAAAATATGTAGTTTTAGTTTAGTTTTAGTTAGTTATTATAACTTGTTACAGACACCCGGCTTCCTCCCACAGTCCAGAGACACGCAGAGGTTACCTGGTGATTCTAAACTGACCGTAGGTGTGAATGGTTGTTTGTCTGTCTGCGTTGGCTCTGAGACAGACTGACGACCTGTCCAGGGTGTACCCCGCCTTTCGCCCTGTGACACTCGGGAAAGGCTCCAGCGACCCTGAATTGGATAAGTGGAAATGGATGGATGGATGGATGGATGGATGGATGGACCGATGGATCAAGGCTCCAAACCCCCACAGTGCCCCCTGGTGCCTGCAAAGGGCTGCCTGTATCTCCCCACCCTCCTTTCATCAAGTGTGTGTGTGTGTGTGCTCTCATGAATACAGCAGTTAACGTGTGTGTCGTCCAAAGTGTGGAGACACTGCTGGGTAATTTTCCCCATTCGGGGATAAATAAAGTTGTTGTTCTTCTACTGTATCAAACCGACTCTGCAAAACGCCATGTCCACATGAAGACAGATACTTTGTAATGTAAACGTACCTTCAGCTGCTCCCACTTATTCTCCCCAAGGGGGGGGTGCCACAGCGGATTAATCCGCATTGGTAATTTGGCAGGGGTTTTTATGCCGGATGCCCTTCCCTCCACCTGGAATCAAACCAGGGACCTTTTGCTCGTGAGGTGAATGTGTAAACCACTAAATTCCACTAACAGGTCATTTTTAAACAGGTTTTCCTGCACGTATCTATCCAATCGTCCCCCCTGCTTTACTGGTAGCCTAACACCACCACGCGTATGCCACAGCGACCCACGGCAGAGCAGATCAACCCAGAGTCCGTCAAACCGTATCAGCCATACAACTCTAAAAACTCTCTGAACAGGCGCAACACTTTTCCTGACGCAGCCACCTCCTCACGCCTCCAGGAGCACGTCTTTGAGATGTGGAACACGGCGGGACTTCAGTGACCAGACTGAAAATGTTTCCTCCATTTCAAAAGTTGCTGTTTTTTTTCTTTTCCTTCTATTCCCTCCAGTTTTTTTGACTCGCTCCTCGCTCCCGACACCTCCCTTTACGGGCCCACCCTCTGTTTTTGCTGCATAGGCAGATCATGAATCGAGCTGCGTTACAGAGGCGGCCATTTCCTCAGCGCGCTTTATCAAAGTCAGCCCGATGTATTAAACACAGCACTGAGGCCATGAGGGGGAGAGAGGAAGAGGGGGGAGGAACATTCAGGGAAGTTTTTCCTGCACAGTAAAATGAGGGCGCAGCGTTCGGGGGAACCGGGGGCTTCCTGTCCTGTGACGAGAAGACCGGGCCTCATGCTGAGGGTCAGACATCGGAGGGGTTTGGTCAGGAGGACCAAACAGAAGGGAGAAAATCTTCTCAGTTGCAGCCCCTCTGTTCCTTCTGAATCCCCCAATCCTAATCCCACGCCGTCCTCATCCAGACGCTCAGATCTTAAAGGTTAAATCGACGCTGGAAACAAACCTCCCTCAAGCTTTTCAACCCCCCAACTTTTGAGCCGACTGAGAGGGAAGATGATAAAAACCAGCTAAAAGAAATGTTAGAGCTCAGATTTCCTGGAGGACAGAGTGGAGTGCTATTTATTTGTGTTAGGTCACAAAGGATGCACTGTATAATCCTTCTATGCAGACTTTATATGATTGGGTCAAGTACAGCATCTGCACTTTCCTTTTCCAGTGTGCAAACATAAAGCGACTGAGGTCTCTCCACTGACTGCTTACAGAATCCGGTGGCAGCAAGACAATGCAGAGTACGTTCAAGAGATCGAAAAACTGATTTTTGTGCAGAACCAAAAAGCTAGAGTTTAAAAAACATGAATCAACGCAGCGGTGATGTGCATCATGCCCATGTGGCCCACTTGTCTGGCCAAAAGTATTGATCCGCAACTGTTAATGATTGAATCCAGGTGTTTGATTCAGTCCCATTACCACAGGTGATGGGACCACTTCAAGTTACAGAGCGGGGTCACCGAGTGCTGAGGAGCATAGTGTGGAAAGCCAGGAGCTAGCCATGCGGTCTGCCTTTACAAACGTTAGTGAAAGGAATGGGTGGCGCTAAAGAGCTCACCGAATCCCAGCGTGGTACTGTAACAGGATGCCACCACTGCAACAAGTCAGCTGGTGACATTTCTTCCCTCCTAGATGTTCCACCATCAGCTGGAAGTCTGAAGCATTTAGGAACCACAGCAACTCAGGCACCAAGGTTTTCTGTCCTCTGTTGTGGTGTTGTTCTATGTTTGCACTGCCCTCTGTGGTTCTATATGTAGCACCATGGTCCTGGAAGAACGTTGTTTAATTTCAGACATTTCACATACGTGTCTGAAATGACAATAAAAACCTCTTGACTTGACTTGTAAAGTTACAAAGTGAGGTTGCTGAGTGCTGAGACACACAGTGCATGGAAGTCCAGGGATTTATTGACTCAGTAACTGCAGAGTTCCACTTCTCCAGACTTCACGCCAGGAGTGCCTGGGCATGTGCTTCCATGCAAGCCTTACATAATCAAGCATCATGGTAAGTGTCACATGGAGTGGTGTACTGGACTCTGGAGGAGTGGAAATGTGATCTGTGAAGTGATGAATGAATCATGCTTCTGACAAGTCTGGGTTTGGTGAATCCAGGAGAAAGTTACCTGGCTGACTGTAAAGTTTGGTGGAGTCTGGTATGGAAGAACTTGACTGGCCCACACAGAGCCCTGACCTCAACCCCATCCAACACCTTTGGGATGAACTGGAACAGAGATTGTGAGCCAGGCCCTCTCATCCATCATCAGTGTCTGACCTCACAAATGGACAAAAATTCCCACAGACACTCCAACATGTTGTAGAAAGCCTTCCCAGAAGAGTGGAAGCTGCTCCAGCTGCAAAGGGAAATCAGCTCTGTAATAATGGATTAGAACGTGATGTCATAGACGGTCTTGTACCAGGCCCAATACTTTTGTCCATACAGTATGTTTGACCCTTGTCTTCTGGTGATGGCACAAAGTCTCAGCATGTAGACATGGGTCTCAGCACAGCTGTGCTGTGGACTACAGGTGCTCGGCACTTTAAAGATGCCGTGTTAACGATTTAAAGTGGTGACTTTCCGAGTGTTCATCTTCACAGCTCACAAAAGATAACTGAGGTAAATTCTTTTCCTTCATCCTTCCAGCTCCTGTTGAGTCATCATCTGTAACAGTGAGTATCAACCTTGCGCTAAATCAATAATACTAAGCACTGTTTAAATCACTGTCAGTCAGGCTAACTGGGGATTGATTCCCTTTTTGATTCGCCTCTCTTGACAGTTTGTGGTGAAGCAGTTTTTGTCGCCTCTTCACTTTGCAGAACAAAACCCCGACGTCTGAGGCATCAGCTGCAGGGTGATGATGCTCCCTGGATCCAGCTGTCAAACGTACCCTCCGCTGCTCCCTTGTATTCTCCCCAAGGGGTCGCCAAAACAAATTAATACGTGTTGGTAAATTGGCAAATGTTTTGCGCCGGATGCCCTTCCTGACCCAACCCTCCATGGTGAGAGGGGCTTGTGTCTCCACCTAGTTTTAAACCAGGGACCTCACAAGCGAAAGGCCCCTGGTTTGACCCCCCAACCAGTCGAGGCAGATGGCTGCCCCTCCCTGAGCTTGGTTCTGTTGGCGGTCTCTTCCTGTTGAAAGGGAGTTCTTCCTTCCAACAGTCACCAAGTGCCGCTCATAGGGGATGGTCTGATTGTTTGGAGGTTTTCTCTCTGATATTGGAGCTGCCAGGCAGGAGGAGAAGAGGAAGACCACAGAGAAGGTTGATGGATGTAGTGAAGGAGGACATGGAGAGGGTTGGTGTGAGGGAAGAGGATGCAGGGATAGATGGAGGCAGATGATCTGCTGTGGAGACCCCTAACAGCTGAAATAAGAAGAAGACTGTAGAGTCTTTTGATGTAAATATGCATGGTATAAAAAAACTGAACTGAACTAAGCCACTACGCTACGGGGTCAAACCTGGGATAGGAACATCACTGCAGTTCACAGCCTTATAACTGAGACTGCTTAGGCCTTTTTTGGTAATTAATCAGTGCCATAAACAATAAGTGCACATATAAGACAAAAAGCCATTTCCAGTTTAGCAAGTCACAACGAGAAGAGACTTAAACATAAACGTGCTTCAAATGATTAAAAAAGTAAACAGTAAAAAATCTCATATCAAAGCCCGTCCTCAGTTCTAATGACATAAAACAACAGCAGGAAACGTATAATTGGAGGAAAATAATCAGGGAGCGACAATAAAATGATCCTGCAGGAGGAAAGGTGACCAGAAACAAAAACACCTGCAGCCGCCTCAGAAGCCCGAGCTGTCAGTTAGAATCCGGTCAGCAGATATTGGTTTTGTTTACCTGCACCTTTAATGGGGACGCTTTCCTCGCAGCACGCTGTGTGGCTGTGGGCGGACATGATGTTTGGCATGTGAGCGCGGCGGCGCAGAGCTGCCGCCTCATGATGGCTGTTACACTTTCAAACACACACACACACAAAAAAAAAACAAAAAAACTTCCATTTTACAGCTGCAGGTCAAACAGCTGCATGCAGCACTGAGCTGCAGCGTGAAGGTGTGTGCGTGCGTGTGTGTGTGTGCGTGTGTGTGTTACACACCGAGCTGCTGTGCTGAGTGCAAAGAGCTCAGGTGGTGATGGAGAGACTGCAGGAACAATTCTCCACCCCTGCTTCACATTAGTCACTGATTTACTCAGCTGAGGCTCGTTTGTTTACTTGTTTATTCCCTCTATTGTGCTTAAATGGATTTACTAGCTCAGCTTGAGTGTTATTAATAGTGTTTAACAACAGTTGTTGTACAGTATGAATTATATCCGTGGCTGGATTAACCTGCTGGGGAGTCCTGAGGCAAAATAAACGAGCTGTGGGCTCATAACGACCTTTATGTTTAAGAAGTCGAGGAAATCGAACGGGTCGACGCGGCGGACGATGTCACGAACCCCGCCTCAAGGGCCGCGCCATCAAACTTGTGATCGTTCCAAAAGCAATGTGGAACTGAAAATGGAAACCCTGTGAGGTCACTGGCTCGCCTGCCTCCCTGGAGGACATGCGCGGCATTAAAGGGATGCCATTCTGCTCCATTAGATACACCTTGCTAGTTCCGGGTCGGACCGCCTTAATTCTTCGTGGCACAGATTCAGCGAGCTGCTGAGACGTTCCTCAGAGATGTTTGCTCCACAGTTGAGATGACGGCATCACACAGCTGCTGGAGATCTGCGGGCTGAACATCCGTGGTGAGGATCTCCTGTTCCACCACATCTGTTGGACATCTGAGCGCAAGAAGGCAGTTTGAGATGATGTGAGCTTTGGAAGCAGCCGTCAGAAGATGGTACACTGTGGTCATAAAGGGGTGGACATGGTCAGCGGCAGCACTCAGGCAGGCTGTGGGCTTTAAACCACGCTCAGTTGCCTGAAGCTCTGATACAAGGCAGGGTGGATCCACGCTTTCATGGTGTTCACAGCAAACTCTGATGCTGCCATCTGAATGTGGCAGCAGGAATGGAGACTCACCAGACCAGGCGATCTTCTGCTGCTCTGTGTTGGTGAGCTGTAGCCTCAGGTTCCTTGTTTGGTCTTCATCTGCTGTAGCTTCAAGGTTCGACTTCTTATACTTTCAGAGATGCTCTTCTGAGCAGCTGTATGTCATATAAGAACTTGTCCATTTACTGTTTGCCATCTTCTGCATTCTTTGGTCGCACCCAGTGGTTATATGACTCCCTGAAGAGGTCAGGCCATCCTCTGACCTCTGGCATCAACAAGTCATGTTCTCCCAGAGAACTGCTGCTCACTGGATATGTTCTCTTTTTCAGACGTTCTCTGTAAACCCTGGAGATGGATGTGCAGGAAAATCACAGTAGATGGTAAATGCACTGGTGCTTACACGGCACTTTTCTCGCACCGACAATCATGTCACTTTGAATATCTCTCAAATCCCTTCTTCGTCACTCTGATGCTCAGTTTGAACTTCAGCAGGCCGTCTTCAGCATGTCTGCATGTCTACATACACCGAGTTGCTGCCACATGATTGGCTGATTGGATATTTGCATTAACAAGCAGTTGCATAGGTGTACCTAATGAAGTGCCTGATGAGTGTATGTGTTTTGTCTGTCTCTTGGATTGGATTGGATTAGATTACTTTATTGTCATTTCAACTACATATAAATACACAGTGAAATGAAATAGGGTTCCCCCAGGACTTGGTGCCCCATACAAGGGTAATGCCGGCCGGCCAGGGCCCGCCGCCGGCCCAGCACATCACCCCGCTCACGATGTCCTTTTCCCCGGCCACCGGCAATCAGGCGATGCCGAGGACTGAAGGCCCGGTCCACACAGAAAGCCGAGATCGGAGCCCCCAGAAACCGTCCATCCTCAGCATCAGCCCTGCGACGATACTCCCCCCGGAACCCAAAAAACTTTGGTTTCCCGGATGCTGCCCGGCAGGTCATGAAAAACAACACAGCCGGATCACCAGTTAGCACCGTCTTTGGACGGAGCTACAAAGCTACGACGGCATCTGGTTGTCCTCGTACCTCCAACTTTCGAACACGAACACCACCGTCCTGGCGTCCACAACACCCGAACACCCGAATACCGGGTCAAAACTGGGTCAAAACATGGACAATCACAGGGGTACAAGCACCACCTTGGTTCCGGAGTGGCTGTGCGCTACCGTCGCGCCGCCATCTTGGCCCAGGAAGTTTGGCTTTCTCTTCTCCCACATGACTGCCTGAGCCCGGTTCTCTACTGGAGAGCCAAAAGGGGAGTTCTTCCTCTCCGCCGTCACCATGTGCTTGTTTAACCTCCAGACTGCTGCTGCTGTCGACCGGCACTGAGAAAGTGAAGCTGAACTGAATAAACCCTCGCCGACCTCAGAGTCTGAAGAGTCACTCGGCGTGTCTAAATAATTTTTCACCTTCACTCTGTTCACTTGCACAGAACGCTCCAATAACGGTCCCGTTTCATCAACAGGAGTGGCGGCAGCTGTGGCAGAAGTAGGTTCAGTCGGAGCATCCTCACAAGAAAAGGTCATCCACTCCAGCTCTGTTACCACGACAACCTCTCTGTTTCCCACCGAGCCCTCTCATCTCGCCGCCGTGCAGTGTATCTATGCAATTGGGCCTTTTTCCCTTTTAATAAGAAAAGTGATAAACTTTATGTGGACAGCGGTCAGAGCACTGTAACTATGACACAAATTCAAACATCAAAGTCAGAATAAATTAAAAGTAAAAGAGGGAGGGGGCAGAAGATAAAAGGATACATACGGAGGGTAAAAATGTGATATTTGTAAAAATAATGGGATAAAAGCATCACATAAAAGGCAGCCTATAAAAATAGGTTTTCAGAAGAGATATAACAGAAGACTCTTTCACCCCTCTGTCTCTCTCTCTAATCTCCCCGCCGGTGTCTCTCGCCCTCTCTCTCATCTGCCTCCCGCTGCAGTGGAGATGAAGTGTTGCTCTTGTTTTAATTATGCAGAGGAGGCTGCAGAGCAGGACATGACATGTTTCAGTGTCGTCGCCAATTAAGCGGCGTCACCCAGTCGTGGAGCAGGGAGCGAGGAAGAGGAGGAGGAGGAATGAAAAAGAAAGTTAAAGGGAATGACAGAGAAGAGAGAGAGAGAGAGAGAGAGAACCTGGAAAAGGGATTGAATTGGAGTCTTTCCTTTCTTATGCAAATGGAGACGCTCCTTGCGTAGAAATCTGAAGCCGTCGCTCCTCTGTACTCACAACTGCAGAACAGAAGAGCAGCAGTAGCAGTAGGAGTATATTTACTGCAGTACTGAGTCCAAGCATGTTAAGACTTGCATCCAAACTCCGTCAGAATTTGCATGTTAATTATTTCCTAAATATTTCCATGCATTTCCACCTTAACAACCCTTTTCCTTGTTTTCTCAACTGCTTGTCCAACTTTTCACAGGGTGGGTGGAGCCTGTCAGAGGTCGTCGAAGCACCCGCAGAAAACCGACGCAGGTAAATGTTTTGGTGCTTATTCAGCACGTTCCTGCTCTGACTGAGCGCTCAACGTGCTTTTTACTACAAGCCTCATTCACCCATTCACGCGCACATTCACACTCTGATGGTTGCATCACGAGCAATTAGGGGTTCGGTGTTTTTTTTTTTTTTAACCCAAGGACACTTTGGCGTGGTAGACTGGAGAAGCCAGGGCTCAAACTGCAAACCTTGCTGTTGGAAGACGACCCGCTCTTCCTCCTGAGCCACAGCCGGCCTAATGTGCAAGCTCCACGTGACAAGGCCCCAACTGACCAGGAGGCGGCGGCGAATCTGTAGGGGCCCAAATCCACAGGGGACCCCTCCAACCAGCGTTCATCAGCATGTTAATGGGAGATGTAATGGTTCCAGTACAGAGAATTAAACGAGTATGCTGGAGCCTGCACTGGCTACTCTGGTTTTTATTCAGGTGTCCTAAAACTACTAAACCTCTAGATATGGAAAACACACACCACACCACTCATAGCAGAAAAACTTACACCAATGCACTTTAGTAATTTAGAGTGCAAATTTCTTTGCATCCAAACAAAAGAGCTTAACGGTTCAGTCAGACACAGCTTCTCATCAGTTAACTACAAAAAGGACTGTCCAAGTTAGCCAATTTAGATTAGATTACTTTATTGTCATTTCAACTACATATAAATGCACAGTGAAATGATATAGCGTTCCCCCAAGACCTGGTGCCCCATACAAGGGTAGTGCCGGCCAGCCAGGGCCCGCCTCCGGCCCAGCACAACACCCCGCCCGCGATGTCCTCCTCCTTGGCCACCGGCATCAGGCGATGCCGAGATCAGAGCCCCCAGAAACCGCCCAGCCGCCAGATTGCCAGTTAGCATCATCTGTGGACGGAGCTATGACGGCGTCTGGTTGTCCTCGAACCTCCAACTTTTGAACACGAACACCACCGTCCCGGCGTACACAACATCCGAACACCTGAATACCGGGTCAAAACCGGGTCAAAACATGGACAATCACAGGGGTGCAAGCACCACCTTGGTTCCGGAGTGGCCGCGCGCTACCGTCAGATCACACCGTTACTGTTGTCCTATAAAACTGCAGTGAAGAAATGGCAGAGAAGTTAACAGGTTGTGAACTACTAGCTTCTACAGTCTTTTAGTTGGCTAGCTACACTAACAGGTTGACTTGCAGTATCTGATTCATGGCCACGTGTACTCAGCTCCCTCACGTTTTTTTTTTTCACTCTCAGTCTTCCTTGAGTGGCTTTTTGTTTGTTAAAACAGATTTCTGCACACCAAGTGTTGCAGTTTACACATCTAATGGTCCCTGGTTTGATTCCAGGTGGGGACACAAGCCCCTCTCACCACAGACAGTTGTGTCAGGAAAGACATCTGGTGTAAAACCTCTTCCAGATTACCAAGATGGCTTAATCCGCCACAGCGACCCCTTGAGGAGAACACAAGGAAGCAGCCAAAGGTGCTTGCAACATGAGCGAGGGCGATCAGGTGGGGCCCCCTTTAGGGAGGTTGGGAATTGTCACCCACTTCATATTAGATCATCTACCTCACTAACAATTTAGAGTCCCAATTAAAGCATATCTATTCTCACTTTTAATTCCACTGTGCCTATCCCCTGTGTTTTTTTAAAAAAAACATCATTAATTCTGTTTAGTCATTATTATTATTATTATTATTATTATTAGTGATAGTACTAGATTATTTTCATTGCTCTTAAATTATTTTAACTAACTGTGATAATGTCAAGTCAGCTTATTTATGTAGCAGGTTTAAAGTGTCCAGAAATACACAAAGTAAAACAGGAATCCACAAGGCAGCTAGAAGGAAACACATGGAGACTCAACAAATCATCTGAAATAGGAAAAAAGACTAGAGACACAGGTGGGAACAAGGCACAGGTGGGGCAGATACCCACAAAAGGTGGGGATTCAGAGAGGCGAATACAAGACAGGTGAAAAGAATCAGGGAATCGAGGGGGGAAATGAAGACAAGAAATCAGAGCACAGCAGGTATTCAAGGAGGTGCAAAAATAAAACAGGAAGTGGAAACAAGAAGATGAGGGAACTAAAGCAGACAAAGGGTCCCTGTATAAGCAGTACAGACTGGATGGATATCTGACTTTCTAAGCATTGGTAGCAGAAGAATCCGTCACAGCAGCAGCAGGGGTGAGAAGGAAAGACAGTAAATTACATGAAAGTAAATGAGCTCAGGCGTGTGTATAAAACATATTTTTCTTACCGTCAGGTACTGGAGAGGCGCCTCACTCTGCTAGAAACTGCAGTCTAACTACTTGCAGCCCAAATTCACACAGACTCCGTGGGCAGTGATTTGCATTGCATATTCAGCAGATTCCCCCCTGATATTCAGCTCCTTTGTGGCTTTAAAGTGTCAGGCTGAGACATGGCTGGATAAAGAGTGAGTGAGAACAGTGCAGCAGCAGGTAATTACCACTCCTCCATCGATAACCATTCTAATAGACTTCCAACTGGCTATTTACATTAGGGAGGTGGCCCTCTTATTGTATTGACTTTCATAAAATATATGTGTGGCAGTCTACATTAAAATCAATAAAGCCATTTAAAGAGCATTATCATTAAGAGGCGGCTGTGTGTTAAGTCTGAGTGTGCGAAGGCTGGAGGAGGTGGCAATCTACTATGGTATGATGCCTTAAACCAACATCATTTACTGCATGACTGCACCATCAGTCTGACTTCCACACACACCCGCTGTCTTTCCATACATCTCTCTATAGTTCACTTTTCAGCTCGCTGTACGGGCCTCACAAAACCCTCTGAGAGTGGATGGGGACTGCACGGCCGGGAAAAGTGAATATAAGGTTAATCAGACGGTCAGAGTATCATGAATACATTTAAAAGCTATAGTACAGCAATTACTGCACTTTTGTTCCTCACTTACTTTTGCCAATTCAAAGGTCTCCATCTTCTAGATGAGGGAAATGTGAACCAGATCAGGACTTTATAAAGGGTCTGTAGAGAACAAGGTGACTGGAGCACTACATAAAAATATCACACAGGCTCGGAATTAAATCTATTTTTTGGATCCAGTAATGATGGGAAGGCAGATTCTTCTTCTTCTTCTTCTTCTTCTGCCACAGCAGATCATCTGCTTCCATCTGATCATCCTCTTCCCTCACACCAACCCTCTGCATGTCCTCCTTCACCACATCCATCAACCTTCTCTGTGCTCTTCCTCTTCTCCTCCTGCCTTGCAGCTCCATCTTCAACATCCCTTGTCCAGTATGTCCACTATCCCTCCTCTGAACATGTCCAAACCATCTCAGCCTGAGCTGTCCCTCTGATGTGTTCATTTCTAATCCTGTCCATCCTGGTCACTCCCAGTGAACATCTCAACATCTTCAGCTCTGCCACCTCCAGTTCCACCTCCTGTCTTTTTGTCAGTGCCACCGTCTCCAAACCATACATCATAGCAGGTCTTGTAAACCTTCCCTTTCACTCTTGCTGCTATCCTTCTGTTACAAAGCACCCCTGACACTCGTCTCCACCCACTCCACCCTGCCTGAACTCTCTTCTTCACCTCTCTTGTGCTCTGTCCGTTGCTTTGGATGGTTGATCCCAAGTATTTAAACTCATCCACCTTCACCACCTCTACTCCTTGCATCTTCACCGTTCCACCTGCCTCCCTCTCATTCACACACATGTACTCTGTC
>VUQH01090942.1:1627-18502 GCA_015106775.1 Etroplus canarensis
ACAAAATAACAAAGTCCAAGGGTTTTCCTGGAGGTGTGGGAACCTCCAGGCAGAATCTGAGTACAGCCCAGGTGGAAGCCAGGGAGAGAACACAGGGGGAGACGAAGACACATCCACGGGAACAACCAGTATGACACGACGAGGACGAGACGGGAAGACAGGACTGAAATAGACAGAGATGGGCCAATGAATGGGCGACAGGTGGAAGGGGACACAGCTGACACAATCAGGACAGGAAGTGCAGCGGGGCCAGACAGACTGTCACAATAAGACAAGACCTGATGCGGACAGAGACGGAGACCACTAGGGAAGGAAAAGGCAGGGAACCAGGGAAAGAGAGGGGTGATGAGCTCCAAAAGAGGAGGCTAAAAGGGGAACCATGACATATGTAGCAGCAAAAGTAGAAGGTTCATCACTGAAACAATGAAAGTCCTCTGTTTAGTTTCTGTTGCATAAAATACTTATCCCATTGAAATTCAGTTCAGTTCAGTTGTCTTTATATAGTGCCAATTCACAATAAAAGTCTCCTCGAGGTGCTTTACACTGTATGACAAAGACCCTACAAATCATCTCACATCTGCAACTGGTCACTTCCTTTTCATCAGAATGAACTCTATGTTGGCTGTCAGTTTAGATTTTATTTTTCTTTTGTTACAAGGTACAGTGTGTTCTAATTATTTAAAACCCTAATAACTCAGCTGTTCAAGCACTATTTAAATTGCCATTAATCCTAATTATGTATTGTGTATAATGCACATAATATTTGTCTACTTTTATGTATTGTATGTTAAGCACAGCAACAAGTTATTCTGGTTTGATGTTGTCTTGAGGTTCCAATTTTTTGTATTTTGGAATATCACAGCATCTGACGGTGTTTACAGAGGAATAAGGCTTTCCTTTGAGAACTCCCCTGTGAATCTTCTTGCTCTGATTAACAATGAGAACTCTGAAAAGAAGCCGGATCTGTCAAACAAACAATGACAGGTTTTGCTGTGACGCATCATCTTCATTTTGATGACTTACAAGCCAGTCATAAGCTTTCACAATCCTCAATCCACAGACCTCAAATCCATGAAGCCTAAGAACAAATCTCTCTGTGCTTCATCCCAGGTAGGAATGCCAGCATAATGCTTTCCATTAAAAACAAAACGCTGTTTGCATTTATCTTGCCAAGTTACAATGTTTTGCACACATAAAGCTGCCAGCTGTCTTTTCATATGATTTTAAAGAAGTGTGTTTACATGAAGCACTTTACAAACCTGAATACAGCAAGCCAGGAAGTTCACTGACATGACGGCCAATTTATAGCCTGCTCAAATGCATCTTTAAACAGTCTGCAAAATAAAAGGGCTTTAGCAGTGTTTACAGGGAGAAGAGACTGCCAACAGTTTCTAGTGATGAGCCACAGATTTTTAGACCATGACTCATATAATCCATGTTCAAATAGAGAGACAATGCAACTTGGATCATAATCTAAATCCTGCTAAATTACGTGCATCAGCTTCTGCATTACTACAATTGATCATTGTAAAGCTAGAAATCTTCATTTTCATCTGTTTATTACATTCATATTAGATTTGCTTAATATTTTTAACGTTTCAGTGATAGGCAGAAGAAATTATTATTAATAAAATAGCCCTCAGTGAGTTGAATATTTGAGCCATCAGGTATATGCAGTGACAAGAGCATTTCTGGATGTAAGGAGAAAGGTCACTGGCAAATAGAAAACACAGTGCACCTTTCAACTACAAAACTTAACCTTTTGGACCTAACTGTATAGGAGATAAACCTGAGGAGAGTGATTAATTTTGAATAAGACTAAAGTGTTATTTTTTAAAGGAGAAAAACAGCAGAAAACCACTAAAGAAAAATATATTAATGTTATTGGCTCTGCATTATGTGGATGGTAGCACAACAATGTACATAAAAGTTTTAACAAGGTCACAGGTGTGAAATAAAATTGCTCGAGCTTCACACAGTGCTTTTTTCATGCATCGTGCACCTTCTTGCACTTGTTAATAATTCAGAGCGAGGTGACAAAACTCAGGATTTAGTGCTTAATGAGTAAAAGCCAGTGCAGAACATTTCTGACATAGCCCAATACAAACGCAGTGCCGGGATTACATCAAGGCTAAATTACCCAAGGGGCAAAGCAGGCAACAGCCTGGAGCCCTGTAGAGCTCCAGGGCTGCCCAATGCTCCAGGCTGACTGTGTTTCAGCTTTTTTGTGTTAAGTTCATTTATTTGGGAATATGCAAAAAATTAACTACGCAGGTTAAGGGCACTGAGGTGAGTTCTTGATCTTGAAGCTGTGTCTTGAGGCCAATCTCTGGAACTGGATAGAATTTATTAACCTGAAGCAAAGTTCATAAAAATAAAACAAAGCAGCCAGAGCAAGCTCGCTTTTACTTTTTAGTCTAACATGTTGCATATTGCTAAATAAATGGTTCTTTTAAACCAGATAGGATGATGGACAGATGTGCCTGAGATACGGAGGACGCTGCATGCACATACTGTATTGACTCATACAGTAGTGACTTGTCTGCTTTTTTGATTTTGCTTTAAATTGGACCATTATATAAAAAAATGAACATAATGCTGTGCTGTTTTAGACTCAAACTTAAGAATTAAGACAACAAATTCATTAGGAAACTCTTTACTGAGGCCGTAATTCAAGTCAGCAGTAAAGTCAGACACTGGGGGAGTTTAGAACCTTTTTAGGGGTGCTCAAGCACCCCTAAACTTAGCATCTTAGCACCCCATCTTAGCATCTCTAAAAATAAAAATAGTAGTAAAACATTTTTTATTATTTTTCTGACATTATCTTCTAATGATATGTTATTTTTACACAAAATAGTGTACTTTGGCAATTCAGCTTTGAGCTCTATCCAGTTACATGGACTACATTGTACTGATGAACTTCCCAATAGCATTTTACAGACTTAGATAATTCTAAACATGGATTGAACAGGATGGCAGCCTCTACATTGAAGCGACAGGCATAGCTGTTGTTCACTCAGAGGTAGCTTACCTAATGCCCTCTGTTGAGTCTGCATAATGGGAGAGTTTGTATCAACTCAAACTTTAATGAAAATGTATGTATGTGTGCTTGACACTCTGATTGTGGGCTGAGCCCCCAAAAGATCTGAGCTTAGAATCACCACTGGGGTCAGTTTCTGATAGACTATTTATACACAACTGGACTCCATTTGCAACCATAGACATCTCCCTCATTTAAACAATACAATTTTAATCCAATTACACACTGGCTTCTATTTTTCTAAATAAGCACTTCTATTGATAACACCGATATTAAGTGTTCTGCTATTTTGACAATTAGACTATATATTGTTTTTTGCTTTTGGCAAAAAATAAAATTATCTATGACTATGGCCCCAGCCACCAGCACTAGATGACAGCATGGACAGAACCAGCAGGAATGTAACTTAGTACATTTACTCAAGTACTTTATTCAAAGTACAGGTTTTTATGGACTTCAAGTATTTACATATTATGCTACCTTTTCTTCTTTCCTATTCTATACTAGATTTTGGATACAAATATTGTACTTTTGACTCCATATTATTTATCTTAAAGTTTTAGTTTCATATTATTTTGCATATTGAGGCTTGGAATTGATCCTGGGTCTGAATTTTTTCTCTGGCTGGAGTCATTTACACCTGGTAGAGTCCATATGGACATATACTGTAGATCAAGCCAACCAGTAATAAAACCAATCAACAGCTGCAACATTAGAATTACATATACATCAAATTAATAAATTACTTTTAATCATACTACTTTTTTTTACTATTAAGCTGCTTAAATAGGATTATAGCTGTTTCTTCAGTTAAATGGCAAAACAATAGAAAAACAGTTATCCCACACAAAATTATTTTTAACCTCTTGTACAGTACCACTGTTCACAAAATTAATCAGCAATAAGACTAAATCACCAATGTTTTCTGCGCTGATTTTATTTCTGATTAAATATTCTGATTTTCTGTGGGACCTCCTGCCTGGAAACCCCTGGAAACATCTCTATGCAAATTCCACACAACAAGGCCCCAGCCAGGGTTCAAACCAGGAACGTTCTTGCTGTGAGGCAACAGTGACAATCACTGTACATCATGCCACCAATGCTGCAGTTTTATTAAATTATCTTCAAAATGTTTTTAGCATTTCACTTTTGTGTATAGCTCTAGTGTTCTAACCATGGGAATATCAGGCATGCAGAGAGTTATTATTGTGTTATGGAGTGTTATATCCATAACTACCTTCACGCTGTAGAACTCTCCCGTAAGTCTTCAGGTTGAAGTCAGTATTTGTTGTAGAGGTACATGTGGAGTCCTGTCATGTCAATCTGAAGGTGAGAGGATTGTATTTATTACAGTTGCTATATTTTTAATGAAACCATACAATGCAAAATGTTGCAATAATTTTAAAACATTGTTTTCATTCCTGTTTGTGAATAAGTCATGGTTCTGTTCTTGCTTCTGGTGCTTCAGGTGTTGAAGATCTCTGTCCACCTCTATGGTCATGTGTCAAACCATATTCCTGACAGAACTCAGAGGGAACTCCGCCTGAATATTCATTAGGTAAGTTTACAGTGGCCCTCCTGATCACATCTATGGCACAGCGATTTACAGGAAGTGGCTTAGTTACTTTTCACAGATGTTACATAACATTGCTATCAGATAATGCTCAGGCTGGTGAATTGACTCAGGGGGAAATATGATTTTTATGTATGTGCTATACATTTTTGATTTGAATTTAATTCCAAACATTTTTAATGTTTTTTATTTAATACGACAATGAAAATGGTGGGCTGGTTGGGCTGTGCTGTGTGTTATGAACATATCATTGGCAGAAAGCTCCTAAAACCAGTCGGTCAAACCCTCATTTGTAATCCACTCACATCCAATGTGTCTGTCTCTTGCCGTCTGTCCCTGGCCCAACAGACCACATTAGCACAGTCACACCAAGGACATCTATTATGAGTCACATTATCCTCTGGTTCAGTAATAAATAAATGCCTACATCTTAATTTACTCCCCATACCTTTCTCTTCACTCGCCACTTTAAAATGCTCTCCTGCCACCAGATGGAGACAGCACCAAGCAAAAATGCAGAGCCCACTTGACAACTTATCTGCCTCTAGACACAAAGCCCGTGACATCATCTGCAGAGGGACAGAGGGTGTGCGAAGGACAAATGTCTTGAAATGCATTACATCATTCGCCTCTAATATGATAATATATCTCAAGCAGTGAGTGCAGTGCCAAGCATGAGAGGGGCCATAATCCATACAACGGCTGCTTCAAATGGGAACAAGGGGATAAAATGGAAGTGGTGGTGAGGGAGGAGAGAAGGGGGATCCACACTCGAGTCGGGAGTGCAGTGCTGAAGGTTATTCCAGACATCATTCCTCAATGAGAACAGGAGAAGAGAGCAGACAATAATTGTAGTATACACTAAGGAAAGGAAAGCTTTAATGCTCAGTGTCTGGCTTCTGTCCTTGTCTTTCTTTATCCTATCATATGTGTAATTCCTTCTCTTACTTTTCTTTTTTCCAGCACCCTTCACCTTTTTGTCTTTTCATTAGTAGTAGAAGTAGAGAAAGTGCCACTGAGGAGAAGAAGTGAGACATAAAGTCATGTGAAAAGCAAGTCTTCACAGGACTCTGTGCAGACCTAAGTACACACCATGATTCAGTAGCTCATAAAACCATCTGTATCAGTAACAGCTTGAAGTAATCATTTTCTGTGTGACTTTACAAGTCTCTCATATTGTTGTAGAAGAATTTTTGGCCCACTCTTCTTTACACTTGCTTCAAAATTGGCGTTCATTTATGTACAGCTCTCTTAAGGTCCCACCACAGCATTTCAGTCTAGTTGAGGTCTGGAGTTTGACTTGACCATTGCAGCACCTTGATTCTTTTCTATTTCAGCCATTCTTTTGTAAATTTGCTGGTGTTCTTGGGGTCATCGTCCTGTTGCACGATCCAATTTTAACCAGGCATAAGCAGTCAGGCAGGTGGCCCACATTTGAATTTAGAATACTTCACTACACAGAGCAGCTACACATAGGCAACTCAGTGACTGAAGGGGTACGCAGGTACTGTGGCTGAAAAACAAGCTAAAATTAAACCACCCCTCCACCACCATGCTTGACAGTTGGTATGAAGTGTTTGCACTGATATGCTGTGTTTGGTTTTCTTCAAACACGGTGTTGCGCATTATGGTCAAACAGCTACATTTTTGTTCTCATCTGTCCAAAGGACATGGTTCCAGAAGTCTTGTGATTTGTTCAGATTCAACTTTGCAAACCTCAGATTTTTTTAGAGAGAAGAGGCTTTCTCTTGGTATCCATTCCAAAAAAGCCAGACTTGTTCGGTCTTTTTCTAATTCTGCTGTCACGAAATTGAAGATTTAATGCACTATTTGAAGCCTGTAGAGCTGGAGATGCAGCTCTTGGGTTTTTGCTGTTTCTCTAATCATTGCACAGTCTTGCCTTGGGGGGAATTTGTTGAGATGTCCCCTGCTGGGAAGATTGTGATATTGTGTTAACACACACCTGAATGCTCCTGACAAACAAACTGCTAAAACTTCTGCTTTGACAGAGGTGATCGCACTGGCTGATTATGATTAACCGAGTGTATTTGATTAGCAGCACCTGGCTTCTACTTACATACTCAATTCCAATGGAAGAAGTAAAGGTGTACTTGTTTTTTTCACAGGACTGCATAGAGTCTGCATGGGGGATGGGGTTGTTACAGAGGGAAAAGAAGGACTGAGAAGCCTAAGAATTGGTGTAAGAGTTGACAAGGTGGTGAAGGAGAATACCTGAGAGATGTAGAATGGTGAATTGAAGAGTTGGAGCAAAATCCGAATAGAGGGCATATGCTGGCATCGTGGTGAGGGAGAATGAAAGAGGACAGTTAAAAGTAAGAGTTCAAAGGATGCTAGAGAGATAACAAAGGGACAAGATGGTTTTAAGCAAGAGCAAAAGGAGAGCAGAAGAGGACTAATGGCAAGTGAAAGGAAAGGCACTGAGAGAAAATTAGAAGAGCATTATATGTGAGAACAAGGAGAGCACAAGGAGAAAAGAACAGACGTTGAATGGAAAGAAGGGAGATCTAAACTGCAAGAGGGAGAGAGAATAATTCAAAATAATAATGAGACTAAAGGAGAAGAAAAACAACGAATGACAAAATTAGGCAGGAGAAGAGGAGGGGAAAGTAGAGGAGGATAGAAAACACACCCTGAAATGAGTTTTAAATGAGAGGAGTGACTAAGACTCAGCAGATGTTTGCTTTGGCTTTGTGCACTGAGTTCCACTGTCTCTCTCACACTCAGGTAAACACTATCACTCTTGCTGTGTGCTATACATAGACACACTTACTTACTTTGCACTCCAGTCTGCTTGACATGAGAAACTGTCATAACAACTGTTTGAGTGCAGTATGTTGATATAGACCAAGATTTCAGTTTAAGTATGACCTAAATAAACAACATTATGTGAGTTGTGCAAACTATACTTAATGTATTTTTATCCACATCCTGTGGTCTCATTTATAAAATGTAATTTTATAAAATAAGCTCTCTGAAAATTGGGTTTGTGCAGCTTAAATAAAAGATGCTTGTACCAATGTTCTTATGAAACCGTGTCTTCTTTTATTTTCTTTAATACTGTGAAAAAATAATTACATACAATTTGAATAAACTGAAATGAACAAAAATCCATGAAAATAAAAGAACATTTCAATAATATCTTGTATGTTTTGTACAGTTTCATTTCGTGACAAAAAGGATAAACAAAAAAACCAACAAGAACATAATACACATGTGAACAATATGCAGGGTTATTTAAAAAAAAAGCATTAGATTATGGAGAATGTATATGCTTACTTTAACACACAGGCTGTCCCTGTCTTATCATGATACACTCCTCCACTTCACACACTTTAAGTGCAATATGGATTCCTTCTCACTGTCCCAATCATTGTCATATGCTTATAGATATCAAGCAGAACATCATTTAATCTTGTTCACTCGTGCAGCTGTTTCTGAGAGCAAACAGGCTCAGCAGCTGGATGAGGGACAAGTGGCCCAGCTTGGCTCCTTCCTTGTGTCCTAAGGCTATGCGCTGTCTCCTTCAGTCTGTTTTACCAGCTGTTCGGCTTTCTACTAGGGTTTGACTGATATGTTGTTTGAAATTCAATAAAGGGTATTGTTCATTTTTCCCAACATGCCATATATACATTGTTTTCCTTTTAAGAATCACAGAGATAAAATATATATACAGTTTACTGTTATGGAGTGCACCTTTTCAAGCGGGTTAAAGTTAGAATCCTTACAAGTTAGCACCAATTGAAGAGCAACAAGCCTGATAATTAAACTAAACTGGCCAATTTGCTAAGCCCCATTAACCTTTCCTGCTCAAACAGGGCACATTATGCAAGTTAAAATGGTAATGTTGTCCGCTCAACATCACTCAAAATTCTGTGTCCTTCACTTCAGACACAGAGAGACAAGAGTTTAGCTCAGGTCAAAACAGCAAGCAGTCCCTTAGTGCTGATACAGCACCAAGCATCCATCTTCACACTTTTCTATGCAATGCAAATAACCTAATGAACACTGGACACATGCATGCTCCTGTTTGGATTTAATCATGCTCCTAAAGTCTGTTGTAATAATACTGTGTGAATGCATGCCACCAGGGAGAATGTTCTGTCATAAATCTTTAACCCTCTAATGAGGGTACAACTGCTGAACACTAGACTTATATAGATAGATTTGGCTTTGTTGTAAAGACGACTATACGATATTTCATTTAAATTTTGCCATATAGTCATGTTTAAGACTTCAGGCAGTCATTAACTCCAAAGGATTTTTATCAAAGTATTACAAAATAAACCTTATATTTACAATTATGTTTGTCTAATTACTTTTGAGCCTCTAAAAACAGGAGACTATCTATAAAAATGGCTGTAATTGCTAAACAGTTAATGCAACAATTTTGTCCACTAAATTAAAGCTGAAAGTCTGCAGTTTAATCAGTTTGTTAGTTTTAAAATCCACTGTGGTGGTGTACAGAGGCAAAATTACAAAAAGTGTGCCATTGTTCAAAAATTTATGACCGAACTGTAAAACACGGACTTAGCCACTGTGAAGCCACCCACTGGTTAGCAAAGTTCTTTTGTGAAGCTCCAAGTGAAGTATTCGACTTGGTGTTCTGACACTAGACGTCACGGCTGAGGGCAGATCTGACTGAGAAACTGAGGGACACTTCATGCAGGCCTGCCTGAGGTCACAGATAACAGGAGCTAAGGGCTTTTTTCCATTGACTTCTATACAACCAGACTTTTTTTCCTAACCATCGGAGTTGCCCCCTGCTGGTGATTAGAAAGCATGCTGGTTCAAGGATGACCTCTGCATTGACTTTGGTTGAACTCCGAATCTACATTCTTGTCTTATATTATACAGTCTGTGCTATTTATTAAGGGCTTTCTTGTTAGCACCATTTTAGGTAAAATAGGATTAATAGGAAGTAAACAGACTCTTTGTACATTGTCTGTGGTTAGTTAGCTGGCAAAATAACCTGGGCTGATGAGCAGACTGTAATTTATGTATAGAAAAGACCAGCCTGAAAACTCTTTGGATTCTTTGGAGTACTGCCCATCCTCAGCCTGACGAGTTATGAATGCTGAGCTATGATTAAGTGTTTGGAGAAACTTAACAGTAAAATGCCACTGTGTGTTACTTTATTATTCTGTACTACACTGAGTTTGATATTGACCAATGTCTGTTGGGGATTCAGGGTTATTTGCTTTGTACTGTTCTGCTCTCTGTAGCCAGAGTCACATCTGTCCCTTTGTGCAATTTTCAGCTGATTCAGAAACTGTGGTAGTTTCTAACAGGACTTGCTTTCATTTGAACATTATGCATGGACATACAAATTATAGTCGTCCATTAATGATTACATCTGCTACACTATTATAGGTTAATGAAACAACTAAAACACATTAACTTAGAATACCAATACATTTTGATTTCATAAGGGGTTTGATATAAACCGGATAGTGCCGACATCATTATTCAATGATAAGGGCTGTATAAAATTATATTTTCAAACAATAATTGAACTATTGAATATAATATTTTGTGTAGCCTAGCTGTGGTCAAGAGTCATCTCCATCATACCAGCATGACTGATCTCTGATATTAACTAAAAATATCAGTCAAACCCTAATTTTTACAGCCCAGTGGTCCCCACATTTATTTAATGACATGAAAACACACTTGGGGTAAATGTTGCAAAAACACACACGTACACACACTCCCTCTCTCACTCACGGTTGAGCATACATAAACACAATAAACACACATGGCTGCTGCATTTGTTTTTCTGCTCAGTTCATTTTTTGCACAGTCTTTTGGCACTCACTGGAAACTCCAAAAGGTAAAAATGGACACCAAGCCACTTCAGTCACTCTCAGCCAGGGATGTCACAGCACAGCACAGCATGGAGCAGACCAGTTAGCTGTGGGTCTGGCCTGAATCTAGCCTCAGTTGGCCTAGTTGAGATAGAGTTTTGGCTATTTGTGGCCTGGCTGAGCAGTCGTTTTGGCCACAGATGCACACAACCCTTCTCATTTTTCACTGGGTTGATTAATTATAACCCCCTTATCTGATGCATACAACATAAAATAAAAAAAATGTATTTAAAAATTAAACACAGAGATGATGAAAACCATAAGAAAAAACCATAAAATACAGATTTTCTTAAAATGAAAAATGATTATGAAATATTTCAACTATGGATGAATGTCTCATGAAGCTATATATTCTCTAAAAAAGACACCCAACACACAAACATTTATGCAAGCTAGATAGATATACCGACGCTGTATGTTGTAATCTTGGAAGAAAGCTATGAAAGATTTGCGATGATGTGATGATTTTTCCATGAAACGACACGTTCATCCTCTAAATGTGGAAGCTTGTAGGTGGCTATGACACAGGGGAGAGAGTAGAGTTAATACTATCAGCACACACTGCGGTGAGAGGTACATGGGGGGAAAAAGGGGAAAAGGACATAAAATAACAACCTAGTAGAGTAAACACCTCCACATTCCCTTCCAAGTCACACACTTTTCATTGCTGAACCAAATTTTGTGTTTGTTTTTTTGGCATCTGAGGTTTCTTTTACATATTCATATGTCCCCACTGTCAACAAACTATAAACAGTTAAGAGGTAAAGACTAAGTACCTGGATGGCCTGGCCATGTATTTGTTGGCCTCAGTACCTCCTCTGTGTCAAATGTACTCCTTCTACACAAGGTCGTAACGACATTGCAAGTCAGATGCAAGGTACTGCGCAGCTACAACTCTGTAAAAAGGTTGTAAAGAGGTAATAGTATGCAATACCAAGGCTGTGATAACCATATAAATTTAAAAGGCTGCTCCATCTGCCATTCTATTCTCTGAAAAGGTTTATATAGTGACCTTGGAGCTACAAGGTTCAATCTGATGTTCTAATCACAAACGGTGTGTCTGTGGTCTCATTTCTTGATGTTTATTCAAAACAGAGGCAATAAATACATTTTTTACAGCCCCTTAGCATACAATTACCATAATATACCGAGAGGGGTTGATAGGGTGGCTGATACACTCAGTGATTACCTCTAGAGGTGCTGAGATTTCTGGCTTCACTTTGCAGCCTGGGGTCTTATTTTAAAACACCACCATTATCTGTTCTCAGTTTCAACTGCTGTGGAATAAAGGGAGATGTGGGTGAACCCTTATTGTTTTCAGTCCCTCTTAACATAACTCTTAACTGTCTGTCCAGTAGAGCACACACAGTACAGTCAGGGTAACCAGACCTTAAACAAACTTAATGTGGGGCAAACACTGTGTTTGTGAGGGACAATGTCGGAAATGTTGGTAATGCTGGGAGGAAGTCTGAAATGTAAAGGCCAAATATATTTTAATGCAACTTTCCAACTCTCTTGTTAAGTAAATGCAATAAGGATAAAAGGAAAGTTTCTTCTTATGGGTCATGTGTCAGCCTTTATCTACTCCTGTATTCACTTTTCACTGTTATTTCAGTTGCTGTTCTGTCTGGTCACCATTTTTGGGCTTCAGTGTATCTCTAGTGTAGTGGTCTACATGTTTGCCCTGCAAAAAAATGGTCTCTGGCTCAAGTTCAGGTGAGGACACAAATCCTTCCCACCAGGGTGGCATCAGGATGGGTATCTGGTGTAACATTTGTGCCATATTAACTGTGCAGATTCATCCACTGAGCTGATCCCTTGGGGAAATACAATGGAGCAGCTGAAGCTGCATTATTAGGGAGGTATCCATGTTTGGGCAAGCTTTTTTATAAGCCATACCTGAACATTTTAGGAATTTTTACCTAAATAAGACAAATATATGCTATGATATTTCACATGATAATTTCCAATGTGAGAAATTGAAAGCTAACACTATCAAAAGAGAGAAACAGTGCATTCTTCAGTATATGCTGCCATTTCAATTTCTATTCACCAGTTTCCATCATATTCACCAAGATGGAGAACAAAGCTTGTGGCTTTTTGGTGACTTGCAACTTTTCTTGATTTGTAGAGCATGAGACAGGCAAGCCTCCACTTGACTGTGATAAAAACCCATCCCTGATTTGTTCCTACATTTGGATTAAAGCCAGAATTTAGAGAAGTTCAAGTCCTGCAAAGCCAGCCAAAATGCTGGACTTTGTCTCAAGATGTGAAACAGCGGAACGAGGGAAAGAGCTTGTATAGTAGTCCCACATAAAGAAATATCTGGTCACCTTAAGTACAGTGTGTGTTTCTTAAGAACAGCTATGGAACCTTATAAGCTAAAGGTCAGTATATAGTGAAGATTGATAATGATGCTGCTGTGGTGTCTAAACAGCAATGGACTGTCACCATGACAGGTGAAGTTTATTAATAGTATGAGAGAAGCAACCCAATTAGATCTCAATACCAAAGCTCAGTGTGTAAACATTTCAGTGGGATATTCATGGAAAAGAACCAAACTGCTTTTCACTGATACTGTTTAAGAGGAGCAACGTTTTAAATGCTAGTCATAACCTGCGGGGTTAAAGGCCAATCACATGCACCAAAAGCTGACACAATACAATGGAAAAACCTCGGACATAAAATGCCACCAAATATCTGTTGCAGTGAGAAAAACCAGCAGACTTACACATACTTTAAATGTACAAAGTACCATATGAGCTAGATATAACCCCCTGTACCTTCACTTTGATATGTTTGATCCTTCTCATTGCTTACAAAGTTTACAGCACAGCTCAGACTGAGCAGGTGCTTCTTCTCCATCCATCAATAGAATGTCGTCAACGTTTGAAAAAGGCAGTCCAGTCAGAAGACTGGAAGTCAAAGAAAGAGTTTCACACCAAACAACGATATCCATCAAAGAGATTTCCCTTTGCTGGATATTCATCAATCTGAAGGGAAGCTCTTTGGGTTTTCTAATTTAAGTCTACAACATCCACTTTAAAAACACCATCCATCTCTTTTTAAAGGAACGTTTCCAATACGTTGCCACAGACACGTTAAAAAGCGAGTGTCACCCAAAACGCTGACCCTTTGGTCCACAACTCCTTATAAAAATACTATAAAATGTTTCTGAATGCCATTTTTTTAATACCGTTCTGTATAAATATGGAAAAAAAATCTATTCTACTGTGCAAGTGATAGAAACAAATACTTTTTTTGACACTTGAGGATAGGGGAGGTATCTTTTTGTACAAATTGCAGAAATTCATTGAATGAAAAAGCGCTCCCACTGCACCTCGTTTCTCAAAAACGGTTTATAGCATTGACCTTGAGTGAAATGTATAGAAATGCATCATGATATTAAAAATGAGAGATGAGGAGGTGAAGGAGCATTAGAAATGCTTGCTACTGCTCCGGTCATCTTAGATGTGGCATGTACAAAATCTCATCCAGAGCACGTCATTGTCCACGCTTTACAAAAGAAGACACGTTTTAATAGTTTGTGTGTGTTGGCACGTAAGCAATGGCACTCCGGTCACTCACCTTAAGAAGCTTTGTCCCATTTAAATCAAGGTAGATCCTGTAAGAAATGGCCATTGGGTGAGTTTTAGTGAGGGAAGGGGTTTGAAAAGTGCCACATATATTCAGAGTCCAAGCTGCCCCGTTGCTGCAATACATAGAAACAAATCCGTTTTTAAAGATCTGCGTGCATGTCTTGTGTGTGTGTTCTGCAATATGTGGAAGTCAGTAAATGTAAAAAGTGTGGCTAGCAGAGAGAGTTGCTGTAGGTCACTGTACTGCATCACAATGTATAGGTTTGTACAAGGAAACAACTTTAAAATGACCCTAATCTCCATGTGCGCTTATTTACAGAGATGGGGCAGGAGGACCATATGATGCAGGGACATGGTCCAAGAGCAAAATGAGAATTGCTGGAAGAAAAAGGATCTTTCTGCATCGCCTTAGTTCCTCTTCTTTGTCATGTCGTCAAAGTGCTCTTCTTTTTTTGTTTTCTCTTGATTGTGGCTCTCGCTGTTGCTTTAATTGGAGCACAAACACTGCGGACAGAAGATCTTATTAAAAGCGTGTGAATATCGCTTTGCACGTGTTGTATGTATTGCTGCAAACTATATCATATGCAATGCTGCTAACTGCTGGGTGTTATGGAGTTTTATCGGCTCAGAAAATTAGCCGAAAACCAGGATGAAAACAAAAAACAGATGTTAATGTAGAGAAGCATGGAAATTTTTTGAGATTTCAAAATTTTTTTTTGTGTGTATATTCATGTGTAACAAGTACTGCTGCTGCAAAAAAGCAAGTCCAAAATGGTGTATATCAGTTTCTCACACGTGAGTCTGCATCCGTTGAGTGTGTCTGTGGGAATAGTCAGAGGGTGGAGATGAGTATGAGAAGCGAGTGGAGCTTCCATACTTTCCAAGCCCTGTTTCAGGACTTTGTTGTCCTTGTCCTGGCCCTGGCCCTGGCCCTGGCCCAGGTCCTGGCCCGGTCCCTTGTCCTGTTGGATACATCTCATAGGCTGGCCCTTCCTCTATGGGTGGAGCAAAGCCCATGCGGTAGCTGGGATACTGAGGGTATCCGTAGTTGTCGTAAGCCAGCTGGGTGGTGTTGTCCAGCAGGCCGCAGTCTCCAGGGTATTCTCCAGGTGATTGAAGAGCTGGATTGGCAGGTGCTTGCTGGCTCTGTGGTGCCCTGGAGAAGGTGTTGAATTGGGCATAGGTGGCATGGGACATCCTGGAAGGTGGGCGGGGGTCGTAGCAGCCTGCCCTTGAGCCTGGTACTGCGCTGGGAGGAACTGCACCGCTGGCGGAAGCTGAGGGTCCGCTGGAAGTGGCTCCGGCTGGTCCGCTGCTTGGGTTTGGAGAGCGAAACTCTCCTTGGTAGTGGATGACACGTGTTTGGGGGCGCGCCTCATCATGGGTGGTGGCACGGACGTTGTAGTAGCCATTGGTTGGATCCTGTGTTCAGAAAAGAGAATATTAATCCTTTAAGAAATCCTAATATTTCTACCGTCGTGTCAAATGAAAACAATATCCACTCAGACATTTATAAAAAGATGAATCCATGTGAGCTGTTCAGTGCCTGGTTTAGCCTAGTTTAATATTTTCAAAAGCAGTTTCTTTCAATGAAAAAAAAGACTAGCAGTTCTAGTCTGTTGTTGGATGTAGCCAAAATCATGTCAACCATTTGCTTGTCAGCTTGTGTCCTTAAGCTCTGTGTTCAGCATTTTGTTATTCACCATCTTGCTTCTTATAAACAAGATGTCAGGAGTGTGGGATGGATTTGGCTGAATCGAATACTCAATCGTAAGGTAGCCTAGTCCCTGCTTTAAAACTAACAATAGAGATTATTTGTGAAATTGTCTTCTGAAGCCTTAAATTTAGTGAGCAGTTCTTCTAGATTTAAAAAAAGCTTCTTTTTCAAACCTGCTGACAGATAGGAATCCCTGTTTCAGTCATTTCTGCATCATTTATATAAAGGCTATTCTGTTTCCTTGAGGAAGGAAATAAGTTAATGAATAAATGGTAACACTTTATAGTAAAGTAAACATATTCACTCTCAATTAATGTCTTATAATATACACATTAGTAGTAGATTGACTCTTTACTTATTCACTGATCATCATCGTTAACCCATACCCTGTTATGTAACAAAAATGTACCTTTGGCTGCTCCCTTCTATTTTCTCCAAGGGGTCACCACAGCAGATTAAGCCATGTCAGTAATTTGGCAGAGGTTTTACACCAGATGCCCTTCCTGATGCAACCCTCCATGTTGAGAGGGGTTTGTGTCCCCACCTGGACCAGGAACCATGGACTTTTTGCTTGTAAGGTGACTGTGTAAACCACTACACTACAGTGTTCCACAACCCTGAAAATCAAGTGATTCTAACTCAGAATATGTTACCAACTTTAGCTAATTAACTAGATTGGTACTTAGCGTATTGTTATACATTTGCAACATTCTTCTTAGGCACCTACTATCAATAAGCAGTAATTAAGAAGTTACTCTTGTAAACACTTTTGTTAATAGCCTAGCCATTTAGAAGATGGTCGTGCAGAATAAGGCATCAATTAGTACTTTTAATGGACGAATAATAAGCCAATATGCTATGCAGCTAGTGAATATTTTTGTCTTTATATAGCGTTGTCAAAAAAACAAAAACAGACAGAGAAAATATAAGTTACAATACATGGAAGTAATAAGAAATAAAAATGTGTCAATAAAGTATATACATATACACACATTATATATATATATATATATATATATATATATATACACACACACACACACACACACAAATAAAAATAT
>VUQH01090946.1:0-11628 GCA_015106775.1 Etroplus canarensis
CAGTGAGAAAGCCAAGCTGCAGCGCGTCATCCACTCCGCTGAGAAGGTGATCGGCTGCAGCCTCCCATCTCTCCAGGAACTGTATGTCTCAGCTGACCCCTCTCATCCCGGTCATGATCTGTTCCAGCCCCTTCCCTCTGGCCATGAGGACCAGGACTTTATGACACAAAAACAGTTTCTTTGTCATAACCTGTGTCTGTCTACCTCCCTGTCCGTGTCACTCCCTGTTTTATTGTGGAATCTGTCTTGTCTGGTGCCCCTGCCTCTGTTGTCCTTCCCCTGTGTCATCACCTGCAGCTGTGCACCACGCCCCCCTGTGTCTATTGGTCTTGTTGTCTGTCTATTTATACTGTCAGTCTCGTCTCCCTGTTGTCGCGTCCTCGTCGTTATTTCCGCCTCAGTCTCCCTGAGTATCGGATCGTGTCTGTGCGTGTCATTTGGAGTTTTCTGCCTTCACTCTCTCTTCCCCACTGGATTGTATTATAGTTGTTATTTTGGCAAATAAAGCCTTTTAAATGCAAACCGGCTGCCTTCGAGTCCTGCGTTTGGGTCCGCACCTACACGCTACAGAGCCTGCCATGACATTCTTCCCAAAAACAGTGTCCCAATTCTCCCTAGATGACCCCCCTGTCACTCTCACTTCAAGTTGCACTACTACCACTTCCAAACTGTACACTTACTTTTTTTGTAAATACCTTTTATACTATCTCTTTACCATCTTTTCTTGTGTAAATATTTCATATTTGTGTACATAGTATTGTTCATTTCACACTGGTCTTAAGCACTATAGTACTTATTTTTTAATTCTTTTGTATATTTAATTCTATACTTATGATACTGCATTTGCACCAAATACCAGTACTATAAAGTGTTCTTAACCGTACCTGGCAATAAACAGTTTTCTGATTCTGAGCATATACCCCCAATATTAAAGTAACTTTTGGCAGAAATTTAAGTAATTACCCTCTCATTTAAAGTATACTCCCTCATTAACGGATGAGTGGGGGGGTCTTTTGACATTAGTTGTACTGTACTTTCATATCTCACAGTTTGAGCTCTTCTACAGCTTGTATTCACCATTAGTTCAAATTATTAACAACTGTGTTACAAACTACGGGGGTCCATAAAAAAGTGGAACCTTCATTTACTCCAGCTGAAATGGTGCATTTAGAATTTTGATAGAGGCCAAGTTTTATTCACACCTGCAGCAATGAAGAGTTCTGGATTCCAGTCCCTACCATATGCTAAAACCAGTGTTGCCAACTTGCCAACTAATTCTGGCAACTTTCCAAGTCTTCTCAACTTTTTTTTCAAATTGTTTTATCAGTAGCAGCTAGCAACAAAGCTAGTGACTTTTTCTTGTGTTATTAGAGACTTTATGTTGTTTTGGGGAGACCGAGGTGAAAGCACGTATGCAGTTACTGTCCTCAACCAACTGCTGGCGCTGCTGTGAGCCCCTCCTCCATCTAGAAGCCCTCACAGGTGGTCAGTATCACATCAGCCCCCTGCAGTCAAAGCAGAAGAGACTTACACCACTCCACATCCATGCTGCTAATGAACCAGACGTGTTAATCCCACCCTGTACTGTAAAAAGCTCATTTGTAGTTCTAAGCATGTTTAGGGTGTTTTTTTACTCACTTTTTTCTCTCCCACAATATTATTCCTCTCTCCTCCAGGGTCCACTACAACTACATGCAAATGAACACTTATACAAATTAGGCAATGACATCATTTAGCAACTTCTAGGGACTTTTAGGTCAGCCAATAGCTACTTTCCTTACTGAGGCATTTGCAACACTATGTAAAACATGGACAGAGCCAACGTGATGTCACCCATCGGTTCTGGACCCCTCAGTGTTTGGGTGGCTGCTGAGGTCATCAGATATACAAGCAAGTGTGGTGTTATGTCAGGACACACAAGATAACTGAAATCTGTCATGGTTTGGTGTGGAAGAGTGGAGGCAGGACCCAAGATGCAGACTCTGAGACAGACTAAGGAACTCAAAAAGGCTTTATTTGCCACTCACCAAAGGAAAATACTCAGTCCAAGAATGCAAATCCACACAGGAAGGAGACTGGAGCAAAACCCTCTTCCACACACAGAAGCCACATAACGATGACAAGGACACGACACAGGACTAAAGACACACAGAGTATAAATGCACAAAGACTGATGAGCAAACGAGGGGCAGGAGGGAGAGGAACACAGGTGGCAACAATCAAGGGCAGGAAGTAAAACTCAATACAAGGCACAAGACAAAACAGGTTTCAAAATAAAACAGGAACAGAAAATAAGGCAGAGCATGACATAACAGTAACTTGACTTGGCATGAACATAGAGAACACACTGGGGAACTGAAAGCAGCAAAGGAAGGCTCAGAAGAGTAAAAAGGCAACAATAAACAGAACTATGGCAAAACTCCAAAATACATAAACGAACAGGGAAACGTAGGGAAGTCAAAAACCAAGGACTACTCAAGATATACAAAACCAAGTACAAAAAGGCAAGACCATGACAAAATCATTTACTTACAGGCTTCATTTATAAAATTAAAGCCGGAAAAGAAAAGCAAAATTCCCCACAGGAAGTAGAAAGACTTCGGCTGTCCAAAACAAAAAACCTGCACTCATTAAGCTACATTTTAAAAAATTACCTGCACAACCTGGATAGCTGTAAAACAGGAAGAAAACATGTTTACATAAAATCGCAGAGAGCACTATCACCTCACAAAAAGGTTTTGGATTCAAATCCATGGCTGTGTGGAGGTTCACCAGGTTCAGACAGTCAGTGTCATGTTAGTTACAATAACTGGTGATTCTAATTTGGTCTTAGGTGTGAATGTGAGCATGAATGGATGTCTGCCTATGCATCAGCGTAGTGACAGACTAGCAACCTGTCCAGGTTGTACTCCACCTCTCACGTAATGACAGCTGGGATCAAGGTTATTATAGTTAACTAAAACTAAACTAAAACTAAATCTACATGAGAAAAACAATTGTAGTTAACTGAAAAAAAAAATCAACTTTTGGGAAAAATCAAAACTAACTAAAACAACATTGTGGGCTTAAGAAACTAACTCAAATAAAATAAAGGAAATGTCCTTAGTTCTAGTGTTTGTCAGCTGGATTAAATTTGGTCAGTCAGTGTGTCTGATGAGGCTTTGGTGCTTCTGTTTATTGAGACTCAGGATGTCTACATGATTGTGACTCATCTGCCTTCACAAAGTGTTGTGTTTGTGTCGTAATATCTGATCTAAACATCTTAAATCTTCCCCTGACAAACACCATCCATATTATAATAATCAAGAAAACTAAAACTAACACGGAAACTAATAAAAACTAAACTAAACTAAACATTTTCAAACAATAAAAACAAAACTAAAATGAGCAAACCCACTCTGGAAACTAACTGAAACTAAACTGAATTCTAATCAAAAACTCAAAATGAAATAAAAAAAAATATATATATTTAGAAAATACAAAACTATAATAGCTCTGGCTAATAACACCCCCCGTGACCCTCAATTGGATAAGCAGTCAAGGAGAAGGAAGGAAGGAAGGAAGGAAGGAAGGACAGAGCTTCACTTTCTTCAAGGTAGGATCACTAAAACACAGCAGAACAGGGACCTACAGGTTATCACATTTACTTTCAAAAAGCACATTTTGAGTTTCACTGCACTAATCCTGGCAATGCCACATCACAGCCCACTGGCCAAATTAGGTTCACTAATGCGAAGAATGCCATTCAGCTGTGGCATTCAAGCGTGGCATTCAGGTGTGGCAGACCTGAAACCCAAAGAGAGAGTGCAAGTAGCTTCCTTTAAACAAGAGGCCAAAGGTCAGGGGACCTGAAGCTGCACAGGAAGCCACAGTTTTTTGACAGGTAATTCCAAAAATTCTCCAAAATGCACCGTCAGCAAAAAAGGTGAAAGAGAGACCCAGCTTTGACTCTCTGAATCTAGCAGACAACAACTGACGACAGCTACCTGTGATCAAGTAGCCTCTAACTTCAGTATCCAAATGGTAAATGGACTCATACAGCACTTTTGTACTGTACCTGAACATCTGCTACTGTAAGGATCATTCACACAGTCATGCAGCACACTTGTAGCCTTTAAGCACATTTAACTCTCATACACACATTCACACTGATAGATGGATCAGGAGAAATTTAGGATTCATCATCTTGCCCAGGGACACTTTGACACGTAGACTGAAGCAACTGGGGAATCAAACCACTAACCTTCTGGTTAGAGGACAGCCCAATCTACCACCTGAGCCACAGCCACCCTGGATGAGTTACAATCCCACAACCCCACAGGGTTATTATTAAGGTAGAAACATATATATATACTATATTTACTATTTTCAGAAGGCCAGAACTTGTGACCGCTGTAACGGTGACTTTCAAACGTGTGATAAACCAGACTGTGAGCTTCTTCTGAACCTGACCAAGCTGCTTTGAAAATGAAACTTGTTAAACAATGACAGAAAACAGAAAATAATAAAAAGAAAAACCCTTGAAATAAGTGTGGAAAATGTTCCCTCAAAGCGTTTTAGCTCAGGTCACCTGGTTTGAGTGTCGTATTTGATTTGCACCACCACCTCTGAATGCAGATTTGTCATACTGTGTAATCCGTCACTAGAGGCACTAGTGCTGTAAATGTAATACTCACACAGATGTCATCTGTGATTTAGGTTTGAGGACTTTGTGGTTCAGTACTCTTTGGTACCTCTGACTGTTTTCTTCTTCATAGCCACAGATTTTAAGACTATTTGGTCTTTGTCATAGTGACTCCCACTACCAAAATGAAGAACAAACTGGAAAAAATGTAAACTGATGGAGGAGAAAACATGGGCCTGCAGCATGGTCACTTTGTCCTGGAAAATGTTGTTTCTGTGGTAACACTGAAAATATGATTCTGACCAAAGCCTGATATGAGGACACATGTTGGGCAAAAAGACTTTCAGAACCAGTTTTAACTTTACATCTATATGTATAAAGGAAACAAAAGACTTATGTACTATTATGTTGGTGAGAATAAGCTGCAGCTCTTTATTAATTAATGAACAGACGGCTCATTTCCTTTCTCAGTAGGTGTGATCAAAGCGTTTAATACCATACCTGATCTCTTCTTTTCCTCCTGAGACTCTGCATCCTCATCTGGGGACATTATTAGACTTTTCTAACCATACACTTAATGGTTAGAGGTTGTTGAGCCTGTTTTCTGGAACAGGGCCCATCTAGGTGGAGCAGTGGCTCTAGATGTCCCTCCCCTTATCACTAAGGCTGAGTCCAGACACCTTGAAATCGGGGCTCATTCTGGCTGAGTTCCTGCAGGAGCTTTTGTCATTTTGAGACCAGAGCTGCTATATGTTTTACCTGTGACCGCAATAAAGTTTTTGTATATGAATGGAAGATTCCTCCAGTTTGTTCTTGGGCTTCTAATAAAAGAATCAGGGCTAACATTTGGACAAAGCTCATTTTCTTCTGGTAAGAATGACATCTTCAAACATCACACTCTTACCCTCATTATTTTGCATGAAATCTTTTGCTCTGAGTCGTGGGATTGGAAGTCGTAGTAGTATAAATCATTACATTTTCATGGTAAGAAAATATTTATTGATATACATCTTGATGAAGTTAATGCAGTTTTTGATGCCAGCCATACCAGTCCATTCTTTAATATTGCTGTAGCCAAAAAACACACTTCCCTCAGCCTACAGAGTCACTTTATCAAGACCGGAAAGTCCACACCTGACTGTTGGACTTTGAGGGTCTCCAGGGGTTAATTCATCATTACATCTGCTCTGCAGTCTGCACCTGCAGCCCCCTGTGCCTCCCCCAGTCTCCCTCGGTGCTGAACTGTGACCTGATCTGAGGCAGCTGCTGTGGAGGATTAAGTCTGGTTTTAAACAAATATACGGCTCCGCTGCACTCGGCAGGGGCCGGAGCAGTGGGTCCAACCATGGGGCCCTCTGAGAGAGAACCATCCCTGGGGGAGAGGTAAAGAGGAGGGCCCCTGTGTAATCTGATGAGCCCATGAAGCTCATCATCAGGCCTGAATGCAAGTGAGGATTTTACATAAAGAAGACAGATCCAGATATGTAGCTCCAGTGAGGCAAAACACCTCAAAGACTTCAACGGCTACAGGCCAGTGGCACTGACATCACACCTGATGAAGACTCTGGAGAGGCTGATCCTCACCCATCTCTGCTCTCTGGTGACTTCATCAGTGGACCTTCTACAAGCCTGGCACCAGGGTGGATGATGCCATCATCTACCTCCTAAACAGAGCTCTATGAGGGTCCCTTGCTTTGACCTCCCCACTGCTTTTAACAGCATACAACCTGCACTCCTGAGGGACAGATACCTGTGGACATCTATAACTCCTCCCCTGAACACCTGTACAGTATTTATTAGACAAACTGCACTTTTTATATTAAGGCTAATTTAGTTTTATTTAATTTTCTATCTGTCAAATTTATTTATTTTTATATTTACTATTTTAGCATTAAAAATGGATTAAAAATGGATTCTGATTATTATTGTCTGTTTTTCTTCTTCATCCTGCTGTTCTGCTGTCACTTTGTCCTGAACTGTGGAATTACTAAAGGAACATCTTCTCTCTTATCTTATCTTCTTTGTCTTCAGACAGGGGTCACCTCAGCAGAATGACTCCAAAAACCAGATCCAAACCAAAAGCACCACGGGGAACATCTATCACTCACACATGCAATCATGCTAAATGTTTCTATTTGCATCCTTTTTTTCCAACAGAAGGAGCAGAGGGGGAGGGGTATCCATCTCTCTTATGGTTGACAGTCTCCATTAAAGTGGCGAGCGTGCAGAGGACTGAGCCAGCCGGATGGCCACAACTTGTTTCTCTCACTGTTGTGACTGCAAATGCAAATAGGCTGACTTTCCCCTCAGAGAGAGAAGGAGAGTGGCAGGCAGGAAAGATGCAGAAAAAGACGAGTGGAAAAATGAGAGTGGGATGAGCAGAACAAGCTAGTGGCAAAGCAGAATGAAAAAAGAGAGTGAGTCCTCCCTCCTTCAGTCCCTTTTAATGACTTCTCCTTCCTCAGCTCTGCCATCAAAATATTATATCAATAATTGCTGGCAAAAAATTAAACAAGTAAAACAATGAGACGGCCCCGGGGGCTGCCTTCCCCCTCCAAATTAGTCTGTGCATTTTAGAAGAAGGTCACTTCCTCCCCCTCTGCTCCCCCTCCTCCCCCTTCCATCGGATCAGTGACACGTTCCCGGGCATGATAGCGCTGACCTGAGTTTGAATTTAGAGTGTTCATTAATAGGATATTATGCCATATGCTCACTTCACTGTCTTATTGTAATGTCTGGCACTGGTTTGAGAATTTGTAATTAGTGCTGATATAATGAATGGACTGGAGGCACTAATGCTAACTGTGGTGTAGAAGGAAATTTGCACTTTAAGTTGTAAGCTGGTGAGCTGGGTCACCTGCTGACCTGTACACACTGGGCATGTCAGAGGAGGGAATCAGACAAGTCCACAGAGTGAAGGATATTTGGTGCTGTTTGAATTCTTCAGACTAAAATCATTTTAAAGAGTATTTTTAACCTAGGAGGTGCTGCCTGTGTGGATGAAGTTTCAGGAGAGCTGCAGGTGATCACGTTTAACTTTGAATGCTCAGACAGCTGCAGATTGTGGATTCTAGGGTGCTTATACTTTAATCATCACACTGCAGTGCCTGCTTGCAACACGATGAAAGGTTCAGAGAAAACTATGAGCATGTTACATTTTGTCATTTTGGTGGGTTCATCATGTTCAGAGTATGGATGCCTCCACAGGACAACACATGCTTGGAGAGGTCAGGCACTGATGCAGCAGGAGGCTATGAGAGCAGGTGTTCACTGCACCTCTAAAAGTGTGGACATTTAAGAAAGTATATAAAACTTTGCTTTTGGATGAATGAGCTTCTTTGTTCAGGCAACACCGAACACTTCAGTGCCGCTTTTGTGACCAAAGAATTCAAAGGAGAACATAAGGGGTGAACCTTCCTATAGCCCCGTCACACCTTGACAATTTAACCACATATGAAAAAAACTGAAAATACGCCAGCATACGTCAGTTAAGTTCTTGATAAGTTTTATACAAGTTAAGAGCACGCTGAAGTACGCTGGTATTTGTCGAAGTATGGCGAGGTTGCTGGAACATTTTGCTCCTGCACAAAATCTCTGACATTTGCCAGCATATAGCTCATACGTCCCACATACGCGGCCCATATGTTGCAAGTACTTAATGCATACAGAGACTCGTGTTACTCATATGCTGAAGTACGTGGAGATAATGTCTAGCGTACCCAAAACATATTACTAACCTATGAGTAACATGTTTTTAACATATGTGAAATATATATCAAACTTACTTCAAACACATATTGACATTTGTAGAAGTATTTGATGTGTTCCAGTTGCACTGAATGTTTTTCTAACATACAGCTACCGTATAATGGCATATGTGCTGCGTTTAAGGGAAGTGGTATAAATAGATTTTAAGTTGTAAATGCCAGCAATATGCTAGCATTCATTAGTATTACGTTCTATATATGTTTGCTATATATGTATACGTCCATTTTACATTAATGTTCTGCGTGAGGACTTTGGATACGTCGGCATACGCTTGTTAAATCATCATAGTGTGACAGGGCCCTAATGGCCACTTGAGGCTGGCTCCAAAAATTGATGAAGTGCTACAGACTCCCATGTTAAAATGTTCTACTCCCTGCCGAAAGAGCATGGTTATAGCCCACACAAACACAGACTGGGTCTGGTAGCTCTTTTCACAGGGTGAGGGTTATCTCTGCTAGTGATTCTGTACTGTAGTGGTTTACACATTCGCCTCACAAGTGAAAGGTCTCTGGTTTCATTCCAGGTGGGGACACAAGCCCCTCTCACCATGGAGGGTTGCATCAGGAAGGGTATCCAACGTAAATCCTCTGCCAAATTACCAATGTGGATTAATCTGCTGTGGCGCCCCCTTGAGGAGAATACAAGGGAGCATCTGAAGTTGTTTATCTTTGCTATTTTTTGTTAACATCTCACTTCAAACTCTGCCTGACTTTTGAAGACATCATGCACAAAATGTTTAGACTTCAAAATACAAAGTCTGGAAATCCAGTGGGTCAAGGAGTCTGCATTCATATTCTAAGTCCATCACAGCAACTTTGTCATCACAAGAGACTCGAGGCGACTTTTGTTGTGAATTGGCGCTATATAAATAAAACTGAATTGAATTGAATTGAAGAGAATATTTTGTTTATTTGGCTTTTTTCTCATCAATAAAGAGAAATTAAAAACAATTCTTAAACAGGAATTTTCTTTTGTGAGAACATCAAACTCCAACATCAAGGTAACATTCAAGAACCACCTCACACTGACACTGGAAATAAATAAATAAATAAGAAAGATTTTCTGTTTCATTGTTACTTCTCTGGATAGCATTACGTTCATTACAAGAAGACTTAAATTATGTTCCGGATTGTTTTAAATCTGCTGAGTGAGCGAGTGCCATCCCAGTGTTTTTTAGCAGCAGATTTCAAAACTGATGACTCTGCATTTGTCAGCACCTTGAAAGGTAGAAACAAAGCAAAAAGTTTACTTTTGCCCTTGTACGTGCTTAGTCTGTCAGTCATTTTCAGTTTTGCAAATGCTCATTAACACATTTGATTATTTGGTTTCATATATAACACAGGGAATTTCCTTGATACTTTTAAAGCCTCGATTAAAAGTGTTTAAACTTTCTGCAGTCAGCCAGAGATTTAACTTCTACACAGCTAAATAACAACAGAAAAACAACCTTTTCAAGAAAATTCATGGTGACAGTGTAAATGTTCGTATTTGGAAATTCCTCCAACCATTCAATCTGTATGAAACAGGATCATACACAGATGGCACTTTAGATATGAAAACCAGTGTCATGTGAGCACTTTACATATAAAACCACCTCCTGGCAACTCCAACACAGGATACATATGATAGAAAAGTATCCTGTCTCAGATAACTGCTGGGTCAGAATCTGGGTCAGAATCTAATAATCTAATAAATCAATACATCACCTGCCACTGTATGTACAACATTTTGTACATATTTTGAATGAGAATATCACACTGATGGAGACCAGAATCAGATAGTGGTGGGGAAGGAGTGAAGCGCAATGTCGCTGTAAAATGATTGGTTTACAGAGGCTGGGACACCTGATTGGCTAAACTGAAAGTAGGAAACCTGGGCAGGAGAACAGAACATAGAGTAAGCATGAGGATACTGTTAGAACACAGTCCCATCGTCACAGGTATATAAAAGCCAGCAGCTAGCCATGAAGTCTGTCTTTACAAACATTAGTGATAGAATGGGTGGTTCTAAAGAGCGCTCATCCAACATCAGTGTCTGATCTCACAAATGGTCTTCTGGATGAATGGACAAAAATTCTCACAGACACACTCCAAAATAATAATAATAATAATAATAATAATAATAATAATAATAATGATGATGCTTCTGGATTTAGAATGGGAGGTCAGAAAAGATCCTGTAGGTGTAACATGATGGTGACCCAATACATTTGTCCATGTAGCGTGTGTTCAGTATGAACATAACCTTCAGTAAAAAATATTCTAATCCAAACTGTCAAAAACATGCTGTGATAATTTCTATCTTGTAATGTCAGTTTCAGCATGAACCCATCTGCTTGCTAAAAATAAAATATTGGATGCATACATGTCTATGAATGTGGTTAGAAAGCTTAGAAAAGGTTTCAGTTTGTTTGTTTGTTTGTTTGTTGGGGGGTCCCAGTCTAACTGCTGAAACATATTCATCAGAGCATTCCTGTAACAACCAGCAGGAGAGCAGTGATGTGTGAAATGATTTGGGGCTGCCTAAGTTGTATGTTTTAGACTATCTCTGTTTTTCCAATGTTGAACAATGAAGACGTTCCCTGCATACTCATCTAGCCATACACAAGGAATTACAACCATTTAAATCTAATTGTTCAGCTTGGACAATTTTGATGAAAATCCTTGTAACTCATTAGTTACTGTAGGAAATATGTGTTGTTTCTCTCTCTCTCTCTCTCTCTCTCTCTCTTTTTTTTTTACAATATTTCAATTACAAATTATTGATTCCAGAAAAGTGACAATTATTCCAACTGTGCTGAATCAAAAATCCCCATTACACACATTCACCATCATTTAGTCTGAAGAATTCTGTCAGGAGAAGCTGAAATGGTTAAACACCAGCCAAGACAGAGGATACTCACTGAGTATGTAAATGGTTTGTCTCAAGAGATCAGCTGCACACACCCCTTGAAGTGAGTTCTGGGTTGCCAGGTTGCACTGACAGAACAACAGCTAGAAACTGTTTAGACTGTGTTTCATAGACGGTCTGGCAACTGGTCACATTAGATGAACACACTTACTCATTCATACCCTCACCTATGGTCATGAACTTTGGGTAATGATGAAAGAATGAGATCATGAATACAATCGGCTGAAATGAGTTTTCTCCACAGGGTTGCTGGACTCACCCTTAGAGACAGGGTGAGCAACTCAGTCATTCAGGAGAGGCTCAGAGTAGAGCCGCTGCTCCTTCAC